>JABUQX010004710.1:27500-37500 GCA_015478945.1 Trachelipus rathkii
ATTTCCTCCTCCTCTTCCAAATACCTCACTCAAGTATTTGCATTTCTCGCATCCATCTATACTCAGTCCTTCCACATCTACTTCAGCTCTCCTCTCCTTCTCACCCTACTAACGCACAATGATCCTCAGTCTTTTATGTGTTCATAGTCAGACCAGCCTCTCTAAGCCTATTAGCAAAACATGTTACCACCTCTCTCAGCCTATCTTCCTCTTCGCTCCAGCATGCCAAGTCATCTGCTCATGCCAGAATATCAGTCCTAATCTCCTATATCCTCTCTCACCTTCTTTTACTACAATCCAGATATGCTACAAACAAAATTGGTGACAACACGCTTCCCTGTTTGACTCCAGTTCTCACCTTAAACCATTCCTTATTCTCATAATAAGGATTAATTATTACATTTTATTATTCTTATTAATTCTCCAAGGCTCCTCTCAACTTTTTATCCCCTGCATATTCTCTCTCTAGCATTCCTCTATAGTTTCTTCTTAGGCCTGAATCAAAAGCTTTTCTTAGAACTTTGGAAAGCTACATATGCTCGTTTATTATATTCCCATTTACCTTTTTCTAACGTAATTCTCAAGGCGAACAAGAGATCCGTCGTGCTTCTGTTCTTTCTATATCCGTGCTGCTCTTCCCCCAGTCTGGGTTTTACTATCATTCTCAGCATTTTCTCTAGTAATTCTCTTTAATGCCAGTGTTCCAACAAGAATGTTACCCTGTAGTTGTTACACTCCCCTGTATCTTTTTTCCCTTATATATTGGAACTATGGTTGACTTTCCCCACTCCTCTGGTACTCTGGTACTTCGCTCTCGTTCCAACACATTGAACAATTTCAGAATTCTTTCATTTTCTCTCCTCCTCTTTTGTTAGTGTCTATGGGTATCCCATCTTCTGAATCTTCATTGTTCTCAGAGTCTCCTCCCCCTCTTCATCCTCCCCTCCTTCAACTATCTCTTCTCCTCCCATACCCCACCTGCTCATTCATATTTAACAATTCTCTGAAGTATTCCGTTTATTTCCTGTTTGTCTGTTGATCTCACCAAAAATTCACCTTGCTTATCCTTGATATTGCACACTTTTCTCTTTGATCCTCTAAACGTTTTTGTCAGTCTAAAAATCCTCTTCCTTTTTGCCCTCACATCTTCCATAATTTCTTCCCCCCCCCTTATTCTCTTTGCTGCCTTTTTTTTACTCCTTCTTTTCAGCTTTCTGGTTTTCATTTCCTTACCTCCACATACTAATAGTTATTCTGACTAGTTGTATTAGAAGCATCTTCTGATCAATACTGCTTTCTTCTTTAATTGCCTTCTTCACTCTTCATGTCCCGCCCCTCTTGTGCTCCTCTTTCACCCTCCCCTTTCTTTACCCAGTGGTCTTCTCTCTGCCCTTTTTTTTTTTTTTTTTTTGTATCTCCCCCTATCTCTCCGACTCCTTCTAATTGTTCTAGATTCTGACTTATTATTTCAATATATTCCCTTTTCTTGTCACACTCCTTCAGTGACTGCCACTTTAAATCACATTTCTCTTTTCTTTATTCTGCAACTTGTCTGTCTTCACCTTCATCTCCGTCACACCAATAATCTATGATCCCAATATATATATATATATATATAATATTACTATATTATATATATATATATCTATATATATATATATATATATAATAATATATATATATTATATATATATATATATAATATAATATATATATATATAATATAATATATATATAATATATATAATATATATTGCTACTCCTCCAGGTATCAACTTTCACATTCCTTATTTAGCCTACTATCAGACGATATTATATAGTCGATAATAGATCTCTGATCGAATTCTCCTGTGATATTGTTCCATCTATATCTTATGAACCTATGTGAGGTCTCTGTTGTAAAAAACCATTCATGATCTTCATTCCCTTCCTTAAACATAAATCTATCAACATCTCTCCTGCAATATTTCTTATCTCCTCTCCATACTGTCCCACCATTCTCTCCACCTCGTCTCTTCTCCTCACCACTCTTGCATTGAAATCTATAATATATATTATTGTATTGTATGTATATTATTATATATATATATTATATATATATATATATATATATATATATATATATATATATATATATATATATATATATATATATATATATAAGTAGTGGAACGCTTTGAGCTCTACCACCCTTTTCGATATGAAGGAATAGAGTTATAGGTCTGAAACTTGGAATATAATGTATATATGGGATAAGCTCGAATCCGTGTAAATTTCAAGTCTGTAGGATGTATATAGAGGGTGGTCACCCCCGAGGGTGGACGCCGATATTGCGCTTACGCCCTTGTTAGCGTGATCTGAGTGGATGAGTTTAGGCCTAACAAGCGTTCGGGCGACCGACCACCTGGAGGTCAAACAGACCGAAGGTCTGTTTGACCGACAGACACAGACTGAGCGCGCGTGCGCATACACAAACACATTATTATTATTATTATTATTATTATTATTATTATTATTATTATTATTATTATTATTACGTCGAAGAAGTGTTTCCGAAGGAAACACTTCTGAGTTGTTTTAATATCCCTTCTACGTATCCTTCGTCACCTTCTGCATCTCCTTCGTCAGCATGCGTACACTGCGTTCATTCATCTTTGGTTCGCATCCCTAGCCATCGACTCAAGCTTCAGGTTCGCGCTGTCCCGCAGGGTTCGACTCCGGCTGCGATTCCGGCTCCAGCTCCGGCTCCGGGTCCGCATCATCGCATCGCCGCGGGGTCCGGTATTATTATTATTATTTTTGGTATTAATTTCCGCGCGGTTTCTTCTTCGCACCGTTCCGAGTTCGATATATAATATACATCTACATGGGTTAGGTTTATCGTATCTTGTTAAAATTTGGAGGGGTGTTAGATGGGGAGGTAACCTCGTCGTAGACGAAGCTACGTCCCCGTGGGGCCCCCGAAGGGGGCCCCACCCCCATTAAAAATTCGAAGTGTTCGTAATTGGCTGAAATTTGGTGAGAGGAATTCAGAGTTTGAGTTTCCTAGAAATACTTGATATGGTGAAATCTGAGGATTGGCTCCGGCACCGGTGCTGGAGCCACTGCGGTGCCGAGTTAATAAACATTCGTATAACAACAATCTTGGTGTCCTTATAAGGGTTATCGAGGTCGTAGAGTTCGAATATGATGGTTATAAGTCCGTGTAGGGTCTCTAGGACCCCCCATTATGGGGGCCTCGACTGAAAAAAAGAGCACAGAGTTGCAAGCGAAAAACAAAGGAGGAATGAAAGAAGGATGAAAGATGAATAAGGAGGGAAAGAATGGAAGAAGGAATCTGACTCAGAGGAGTAAGGAGTTGACAGCTGCACAGGTGCTGGCTCCGGGTGCGGTGTCAAGTTTATTAAATATTTGTGTAATGATACAATATTGGTGGCCTTATTATGGTATTGGGTCTGTAGATTTCGAAAATAATGGTTTCAGACCATCAAGAAATAAAAATAAATAAATAAATTAAATAAATAAATAAATAAAATTTCTTATTCTTTTATGTTTATAACTTACAATTTACGTTTTTACATACCTAAAGCAGTAAAGTCCACTAAATCAACGCACCATCCAACAGCATCCAACTCCTCTGACCATCTATGATCTAGTTGATCTATTGATTAAGGTCATAATTTTTTTACTAAAAGCGAAACGTTACCCATATCCACATTCGTGAATTTCTACAAAACACTATCCACACCATACCATCCACTTCCTAAACATAAAGTGAAATCTATCTGATCTATTGAATTCAAAGTCCAATTTTGAGTATCATTTTGGATAAACATAAATAAATTCAAGTTCTTTATACAAAGAACAATCAATATATGCTAACGTAACAAAGTTTCAACATTAATAAAGATTTACTAGGCATCATCTAAACTAGAAAAATAATGCCCCAAAGACAGAACATAACACATCTTAAGCGGGAATAAACTGTTAACATTAACAAGTTCCACACTTAACACCATAAAGATACTTAACATGGTATGGCAACAGCGTTAAACCTAATCTTACTTTTCAAAGCATAACTCTAACATATCAACTTAATCTTACACTAACACAGTAACAATTTAGCAAAAATTTATCACAACATTGTTAATTATCATACAGACGCAGCGAAGTATGCTAACATAATAAAGTTTTCCACATTAAGAAAGCTACATACCATCCTGAACAAAGAAATTGATGGTGGAAGACAAAAAATGCACCTCTTAGGCAGGAAAAAGCAGTCAACATTAACAAAAGTTCCATACTTAACACCAGTAAACAACTACATGGTATGCAAAACGTAATCTAATCTAATCTTTCTTTTTCAAGCATAACTCTACAAGCAATTAACGTTAATCTTACACTAACACAGTAACATTTAACTAAAATTTCTCACAACATTGGTTAATTATCATACAGACCAGCGAAAGTATGCTAACATAATAAAGTTTCCACATTAATAAAGCTAACATAGCATCAACTGAACTAAGAAATAATGCACAAAGACAAACCTAGCACAACTTACGAGGATACTGTTAAGCATTAAAAAGTTCCATACTTAACACCAGTAAAGCAACTAACATGGTATGGAAAACGTAACCTGTTCATACTTTTTCCAAGCATAACTCTAACATATTAACGTTAATCTTACACTAACACAGTAACATTTAACTAAAATTTCTCACAACATTGGTTAATTATCATACAGAGCAGCGAAAGTATGCTAACGTAACAAAGTTTCCACATTAATAAAGCTAACATAGCATCAACTGAACTAAGAAAATAATGCACAAAGACAAACCTATCACAACTTACACACAAATAAACTGTTAACATTAACAAAGTTCCACACTTAACATCAGTAAAGCAACTAACATGGTATGCAAAACGTAACCTAATCTTACTTTTTTCAAGCATAACTCTAACATATTAACGTTATTCTTACATTCACTAACACAGTAACATTTAACTAAAAATTTCTCACAACATTGGTTAATTATACTGATCAACGAATATACTCTAACATAACAACGTCTTCACATTAATAAAGCTAACATAGCATCATATGAACTAGGAAAATAATGTTCAACGACAAAACCTAACAGATCTTACCCCTAATAAACTGTTTAACATTAACAAGTCCACACTTAACACAAGTAAAGTAACTAACTTTACATACCAAAAGTAAACTGTTCCATGATTTTTCCAAGCATATCTCTAGCATATTAACGTTAATCTTACATTGACACAGTAACATTTATCAAAAAATGTGTCATAACCATACCTAACCATCATAATACCTAACGAGTAAATACGAATAAAGTAAAGTTTTTTAGACTTATCTCTTTTTAGACTCCGCCTCCTTTCAGAAAATACCAACTCTAAACATGAAAAATGATTTTATGCTTTAACTATTTGCATAAAGTGATGCAATACTTATTATATTTGACCCTCTGGCAGGAATACAAGCAATGTAGCAGTCGCCAATCGGTTTACGATTAAATATAAATGACACATCGTTGGGAATAACGAAACTCCTCGTGAAGATATCAACAACAAGCGTAGAGATGCAAGGGGATGTCATCGTATCAACACAGCGAAAAACTATCCTACTGAAGAAAATAGTGTATAAACATCCCTTAAATGTAATGAGATTCTTTCTTTCAACCAATCAGAGGAAGAAGTAAACAAGAATACGACGTAGAATGAACCTTATCAGTTCAAAAGGGTATATATTCTCGTTCGACAAACAACAACAACAACAACAACAATAACATACAACAAAGATAAGTTCTTTGGATACTAACCAATGAATATATGCTAATGTAACATTGTTTTTCACATTAATAAGCTAACATAGCAATTACGCAGAGCTAAGAAAATAATTGTACAACGACGAATCTAACACAACTTAAGCACGAATAAATCTGTTAACATTACAAAGTTCCTACACTTAACACCTGTAAAGTAACCGACATTCATACAAAACGTAACCTATTTCATACTTTTACCAAACATATTTCTCTAACATATTAACGTAATTTTACATTGACACAGTAATATTTTACAAAAAATTTATCAACATATCCTTGTTTAATTATCATACAGAGCAGTGAAAATATAGGCTAACGTAACAAAGTTTCCCACATTAATTAAGTAACAATAACATACCTGAACTAAGATATTCAATGTACAATGACAAACCAACACACCATACGCCGAATAAACCACTAACATTAACAACACTTTCGCACTTAACAACATAGTAACCAACGTTGCATACAAAACGAACCCTATTCACACTTTTTCAAGCATATCTCTGAATATCAATGTTTAATTTTACCTTAACATCGTAATATTTAACAAAAGTTTATGGCATAAACCTTCTTCATCATACTGACAAAGAAAATAATGCTGACGTAACAAATGTTTTACATCAACATCGAACATTTAACAAAAAAATTCATCATAACCTCGGTCTAAATATCATAATCCCCCCGCAATAATCGCAAACATAACAAAGTTTAACCAAACATAACAAAAAAAAAACAAAATTTTATCCTAACATAACATAAAAATCAGTTCTTTGAATAAAATATCTCAGTAAAACGTAATAATTTACTGATTTAAAGCAGTAAATCAGTAAATCAGTAAATCAAACGCACCCTTCCCTGCAGTCCCCTACCCGTCCCACCCGCCTGTGATCTTTTGAACTATTGATTCAAGTCATATTTCATGTATCATTTTTGGACAAACATAACTAAAAATATGTTCTTTATATACTAACCTACGAATATATGCTTACCAACAAAGTTTTAGCATCAAATAAAGCTAACATCATAACCGGACTGAATATAATTTACAAATGCAAACCTAACATCCTGGCGTATGAATAATCAGCTAACATCCTGAAAAAATTCCCTACTGATCAGGTAACTGCTATCCAGATCATACAATACCGATATGTTCACTTTTCGAGCATCTTAATTAAAGTAAAGCCGTATTATCTACAAAATCCCTCTAACAAAGTGACCAATCTTCAAAGAATGCCACCATCTTGAACTTGAAATTGACACTAATCTTCATCAAAAGTGTCACTCGTTTTGAGTATAACATCATTTGAACTGTGAATAAACGTAGACATTAGCAAAAGTCTAGGGCAAACCTAACATTATTCAACAAAAACTTAACCTAGGTTCACGCTAACACATCATCATCGTCAGTTAACTAAGTAAATATCTAACAAAAACTCATATTTTTCTCTACAAATCAGTGTTATTTCACATTGTCATAGTAATATTTTAACATAACGTACTTAACTTACGAAAAAACAGTTTTCATTAACCAAGAGTATCTAAAACAACACATTACCTTCCGAGAGAAAACCCAGGGGGATGCGTCCCTTGAAAGGGTGTGAATCCTGCGAGGGGGGATCACCCCGAAGGGGTGTAAGCGGGCTTTGGGCCTCAGCCCGAAGGGCTGAGGCCTTACCCCTCCTTCGGAGGGGTAAAGCCCCTTTGTTAGGTTTAATGTTAGGTTTGCCCTAGACTTTTGCTAATGTCTACGTTTATTCACAGTTCAACTGATGTTATCTCAAAACGAGTGACCTTTGATGAAGATAAGTGTCAATTCCATAGTTCAAAGATGGTTGGCATCTTTGATAGATTGGTCACTTTGTTAAGGGATTTTGTTAGATAATACGGCTTTACCTGTTGCTAATATGCTCGAAAAGTGGGAACATATCGAGTATTGTATGATCTGTTAGCTAGTTTACCTTGATCAGTAGGGAATTTTTCAGGATGTTAGCTGATTATTCATACGCTAGGTATGTTAGGTTTGCCTTTGTACATTATATTCCTAGTCGCGGTTATGATTTGTTAGCTTTATTGATGCTAAAACTTTGTTGGTTAAGCATATATTTAGATTACATCAATGGTAAAGAAATATTTTTAATTGTTATGTTTGTCCAAAATGATACATGAAATATGACTTGAAATTGAATCAATAGCTCAATAGATCACAGGCGGGTGGGACGGGTAGGGGACTGCAGGGATGGGTGGTTTGATTTTACTGTTCCTGCTTTAAAATCAGTAAATTATTAACGACGTTTTACTGTGATATTTTACTCAAAGAACTTATTTTTATGTTATGTTAGGATAAAATTTTGTTATTTTTTGTTATGTTTGGTTAAAACTTTGTTATGTTTGCGATTATTCGCTGGGGATTATGATATTTAGACGAGGTTATGATGAATTTTTTGTTAAATGTTACGAAGTTGATGTAAAACATTTGTTACGTCAGCATTATATTCTTTTGTCAGTAATTGATGAATTAGACAGGTTTAATGCTAACCTTTTGTAAATATTAGATTGTTAATCGTAAATTAAACATTGATTATGTCAGAGATATGCTTGAAAAGTGTGAATGGGTTAGTTTTGGACGAAGTGTTATGTACTTTAACTGTTGCTAAAGTGTGAAAGTTTGTTAATGTTAGTGGTTTATTCGTGCGTATGGTGTGTTGGGTTTGTCATTGTAACTTATATTCTTAGTTCAGGTTGGTTTATTAGCTTTAATAATGTGGAAACTTTGTTACGTTAGCAATACTTTCACATGCTCTTGTATGAATATTAACAGGTTATGATAAATCTTATAAATATTACTGTGTCCAATGTAAATTAACGTTAATATGTTGGAGATATGTTTGGTAAAAGTATGAATAGGTTTACGTTTTGTATGCAATTCGGTTACTTTAGCAGGTGTTAACGTGTGACTTTGTATGTTAACAGTTTATATTCGTGCTTTAAGTTGTGTTACGATTCTCGTTGTACATTATTTTCTTACGCTCTGGTAATGCTATGTTAGCTTTATATTAAATGTGAAAACAATGTTACGTTAGCATCTATTCGTTGGTTAGTATCCAAAGACTTATCTTTGTATATGTTATTGTTGTTATTGTTGTTGTTTTTTGTTGTCGAACGAGAATATATTCCCTTTTTTGAACTGATATGTTTCATTCGTACGTCGTATTCTTGGTTACTTTCTTTCTGATTGTTTGAAAGAAAGAATCTCATTAACTATAAGGGATGTTTATACACTATTTCTTCAGTAGGATAGTTTTTCGCTGTGTTGATACGATGACATTCTCCCTGCCTCTTTACGCTTTTGTTGATATCTTCACGAGGAGTTTCGTTATTCCAAACGATGTGTCCTTTATATTTAATCGTAAACCATGGCGACATGCTACATTGCTTGTATTCCTGCCAGAGGGTCAAATTAATAAGTATTGCATCACTTTATGCAAATAGTTAAAGCGTAAAATCATTTTCATGTTTAGAGTTTTGGTATTTTCTGAAAGGAGGCGGAGTCTAAAAAGAGATAAGTCTAAAAACTTAACTTTATTCGTATTTACTCGTTAGGTATTATCTGGTTAGGTTTATGGTTATGACACTTTTTTGATAAAATGTTACTGTGTCAATGTAAGATTAACGTTAATATGGCAGAGATATGCTTGAAAAAGTATGATTAGGTTACTTTGTATGTATAGTTAGTTACTTTACTGATATTAAGTGTGGAATTTGTTATGTTACAGTTTATTAGGGGTAAGATGTGTTAGTTTGTGGTTTGTACATTAATTTCCTAGTTCATATGATGCTAGTGTTAGCTTTATTTAATGTGAAGACATTGTTATGTTAGAGTATATTCGTTGATTAGTATATAAAGAACTTATTGTGAGAAATTTAGTAATTTACTGTGTCAATGTAAGAATAACGTTAATATGTTGGTTATGCTTGAAAAGTAAGATTAGGTTACGATTTGCCATACCATGTTAGTTGCTTTACTGGTTTTGAGTGTGGAACTTTGTTAATGTTAACAGTTTAATTTGTGTGTAAGTTGTGATAGGTTTGTCTTTTGTACTTACTTTCTTAGTTCATGTTACGCTATTGTTAGCTTTATTAATGTG
>JABUQX010004712.1:5000-10000 GCA_015478945.1 Trachelipus rathkii
ACGAGTGAATGGGATCAAATTATGTATGACGATAAGTGAAGCGTGTGTAGAATAAATGGATGTCAATGGTGATTGGTTTAGGATTAATAGCGGAGTGGGACAGGGTTGGTTATGTCGTCCTTGGTTATTCAATGTGTATATGGATGGGGTTATGAAAGAATTCGAGGTGGGCTGGCAGAAATGGTTTAGAATATGGAGAATGGAGAGGGTGGAGGGTGCCTACCTATGATATGCGGATGAGATTTGGTTTTGTGTGTGCGAATCATGAGAGAGTTTGAGAGGATTGGTAGAAGATTTGGCAGGGAGTGTAAAAGGAGGGGTTGAAAGTAAACGTAGATAAGAACAAAAGCTTATGGTTGTGAGTGAGGACATGTCCTCAGTGTGAAGTTATGTTAGTTGATGAGCAGCTGGAGCAAGGTCTTGAGTTTAAATATTTAGGTTATGTTGTTGGATGAGAAGGGAACGGATGATGCAGAGTGTAGTAGGAAAGTTGTGAATGGCAGGAGGTTGCTGGTGCAATATTAAATCGTTGGTGCATGTAAAGGGACTAAGTCTTGAGTGCGCTATGTAGTCTTACATGAGGGTTTGTTGTTTCCTGTGTTAATGTATGATGTATAGTAGTGGGGCTATGGTCTGGAATAAGAAGTATAGATCTAAAGTTCAATTGTGTTCAGATGGACAATCTTAGGGCATGCTGGTGTGAAAGAATTAATAGTGAGGAATGAATGGTATTAGAGAGTTGTGTGAGTTTGAAGAAAGGGGTAAATGGGAGAATTGTGAAAGGTATGTTGAGATGGTTTGGTTATGTGCAAAGGATGAATGATAGCCGGTTGGTTAAAGCGGATGTATAGTGGAGAGTGTGTTGGGAACGACCCGGCTGGGAGACGAGAGGGAAGTGGATTGGTCGGTGAAACGAATGGTGCTGAAGGGAGAGAAAATTGTGGTTTGGCAGAGGCGAGAATTAAGGTGCATGTTAGGAGAGAATGGCGGGGTTTTGAATGTATGGGGCCATGGTTGTGGCCCACCGGGCCGGTGATGAACCCTTACATTAACGATTTACCATAGTGAGGGGCCGTCGCGGTCCCATGATGCTCTAGGTGGGATTTCTGGTCTGTTGACGAGCTTCTCACTAATTATGGTTACGAGGGGCGGTAAGAGCTGGGCTTTCTTTTTCGACGTTGTCATGTTCTCCTACTGCTTTTCTTTTCCGATGCTTGTACAGCAACTTACCCCCAATCTTGGGGCAAAGAATACGTTCACAAATGTTTTTCAGGTATGTTATATATTAATATATATATATATATATATATATATATATATATATATATTATATTATATATATATAAATTATAATATATATATTATATTATATATATCATATTATATATATATATATATGAACGCCTCGTGGCGCAGGAGGTTGAGTCGCCGCCTCTCATACGAAAGGAGGACTGGTTCCACTCCTCCCACGTAGCGTGGAGTTTTAATCTACCTGGGGCAACGGAATTAAAACTCGATTGCGAACACGTTGGTGGCGCTGGTTTGGGATAGCCGGCCTTAAAGTTCGATTTCCTGTGGTCCCCCCGTGTTACCCCCTACATAGGGGATAAAGCAGTTAAAAGGTATTTTATATATATATATATATATAATATATATATATATATTATATATATTTATATATTATATATATATATATTTATATATATATATTATAGTATATATATATATTATTATATATATTTATATATTAATATATAAAATTATATAATATATATATATATATATATATATATTTATATATATAGATTATATATATATATTATATTATATATATAAATATAGTTATATATATATATATATATATATATATATAATATATAATATAATATATAATATATATAATATAATATATATATATATATATTTTATAGACATTGAAGGAGAGCAGGGAAACTAAATAGAGAAAAATATAAAGGAACTTTGCAAAAACTTTTGAGAGAAAGGATATATAGAAAGGTTAAAAAAAGCGATAAAGATACTTCAAACTAAGAACGAAATAAAGAGACAGAGACTGCAAATGAGAGCTGTAAAAATTATAAAAAAAAATTATCGGAAGTGGCACGGAGAGAAATGAATTTGGGGAATAATGTGCATTTCACCTCCACCTGAATGTTCGAAATAGGTCCTTAACCTATGTTCTCCCAGTGATGGACAACATCTGAGCTGCTTTCCTGCACTCATCTATAAAGTTTGTTAACATTCTTGATAACCTCTATGAATATGAAAAAAAAGTTAACATTTTTAATATATATATATATATATATATATTATTAGATATACTATATATATATATATATATATATACTATATTATATATATAATATATATATAATATATATTTATATATATTTAATATATATATATATATTAGGGATGTTCCGATACCAGAAATTTTGTTCCGCCGGACGGAACTTTCTAAAATCTCGAACAAAAGTTACCGCGGAATGTTCGCCGGTAATATAACTTATCGCCTTGAGGCAAAACTTACATAAGCTGCGTTTCCAAAAGCGCCGACTGCAGCCGGGCGGGGCACACATGCAGTCGTTCCAGAGCCGTTCGAGAATAATAACTTGGCGGCTGCGCAAATCAAAACAAACAAAATCTTTTACAAAAACATGTGTTGGATGACATTGCCAAATTTTAAATCGTTTAGTTTAAACTTTTATATTAAGGGTACTAATATATCGTATCATTTCATAAAATAGATCACATATAGTATTAGAGTATTGCATTACAATTGCCAGCTGATCCGACGGCGCGCTCGGCGTTTACAGTACTAAATTTCCTGTTCTCTGATTTGTTAATGTAATTTTTTTCAAATCGAAAGCTTTTCCGAGTCGATTTTGCACCGGCTGCACTCGGGCTTCTGGAAACGCAGCTATTTTCTACTTAAAACTTGTCTGATAACAAGTGGAGTCTTTCTAGAAGTATCTGTCATCTTGTCATATCCATACTGTGAGCTCTTAGTTCTGCAAGCCAAAATTTGGATAAGCGGATCAATAAATTTATTAAGTAAAAAAGTATACATAATAGCTGCGTTTCCAGAGGCCCGAGTGCAGCCGGTGTGCAAAATCGAGATCGAAACGCTTCGAATTGAAAAAATTACATTAACCAATCTGAGAACAGGAAATTTGAGTACCTGGAAACGGCCGAGCGAGCCCGCGGACAGTTGGCAATATGTAAACCATACTCTTATCGATGGGCGTTATACAGTGGGGGGGCACGGGGCACCTTTGTCCCCCTAAATCTTGGCGAATAAAAAATGAACCTTATTATTTTTGCAGACGACGTTTTTAAGTTATTAGTAGAAAAAACTGAAAACGATACATCAATCGATAGATAATGAAGTAGTACATCTATTATTAATTACAAGGTAAATAAGAAAGACCATATATAAGTATATATTAATATCTATATATATAATATATATATTATATATTATATATATTATATATAATATATATTTATATATATATACTATATATATAATATATATATATATTATATATAACTGTGATATATATACCGGTATTATATATACCCGGATATATATATATATATATATATATATATATATTATATATATGATATATAGTAATATATATATACTATATACTATATATATATATTATATAGATATATATATATTATTATATATATATATATATATATATTATATATATACCAGATAGTATATATATTATATATATATATATATAATATAATATATACTAATTATTATATTAGATATACTTTATATATATATAATATATATATTCTATTTAATATATAGAACCTTTAGCCACCCCCTAAATGAAATCCTGCCTACGCCCATGACTCTTATACTTATATGTATCAATTTTATGAAATGATACGATGTATTAGTATCCTTAATTAAAGTTAACTGAAAATATTAAAAAATTTTGGAAAGCCATTCCGACACATGTTTTTGTAAAAAGATTTGTTTGTAAACAAAGTATTCTTCCGCGACGCCCGCCCGT
The DNA here is from genome assembly GCA_015478945.1 of Trachelipus rathkii. Taxonomy (NCBI): domain Eukaryota; kingdom Metazoa; phylum Arthropoda; class Malacostraca; order Isopoda; family Trachelipodidae; genus Trachelipus; species Trachelipus rathkii. Next base: position 9,062 of record JABUQX010004712.1, read on the forward strand.
TTATTAATTCCCGAATTCGAGGATTTAACACGGGCGCCTGACTGTGACGTCTACGTGACGTAGAAGTGCGCAAACGGGCTCTGAAAGGAAACGATGCATGTGTTGCCCGCCCGGGTGCAGTCGGGCTTCTGGAAACGAAGCTTATGTAAGGTGTCTACGGGTCTTAAAAGTTTAAAAAGCTTTTTTCAGAGGCGGGTAACGTGTTTGAGTAAGAGATGACGTATAACTCCACAACATGGAGAGCATCTTATTTTCCTACAACCCAACATTTCAAAATTCAAATAAATTCATTTTAAGTTTAAGAAATTTATGGAATCTTGTTTTTAAAATTTTAAAATTTTGTGCTTAAACAGTTTAGTAAATATTTTGTTTTGTAGTAGTTTCTAGCTTTAAAGTTAATTTCTTTTAATAATAATAATAATTAATAATAATAATAATAATTAATAATTATAATAATATAATAAATAATAATAATAATATACCTGTACAATGTTATTTATCCCAGTCTTAGATTCTAGAGCAGGATTGGCACAAAAAAAGATCAAATATTTAAAATCAACTGATTGTTACGTAATTTTTTTTTTTATTAAAAAATCATTATTTTTTTTTTTTGTATTTTTAGACCACTTTTTTTCTAATTAATAAGTTAATCCAGCGAAATTAACCATAATTATTGAAAGTATATTTTCATCTACATAATAAGTAAATTCATCAATGTTGTTTCAAGTCATTTTTAATAAGATAAATAAAATAATAATAATAAATATCTATACAGCTATATATATATAATACATATTATATATATATATCATATATATTATATATATATATATTATATATATATAATTATATATAGTTATAATATATATATATATATCTATATATATATATATTATTTATATATATATATATAGATATATATATATTATATAATATATA
>JABUQX010004712.1:15000-37713 GCA_015478945.1 Trachelipus rathkii
TTATCACTATTTTAACTGAACGCGAATGTGATCTGAAAGTTATCTTTAAATTATTATTATTTTTATTATTTTATCGCCAGCGAGTTGAAAAAGAGAGAGACTGTATTTTTATATTACTTTTATTATTATTATTATTATTATGACTGAGTTTTGAACAGCATTTTTGAGTAGATGGATTTTTAAAAATATTAATATTATTTCAATTTATATTAGCTGTTTGTGGTGTATTATCATTATTATTATATTTATGTATTATTTTTGTTTTGTACGTTCCCAAATAAACTTAAAACATTTATTTGGTAGCGATTTTCGGAGGAAGTCGCAGGCCTTACATACAGGAAATTTCCATTTTTTTTTGGGACTCCGAAAATTTAATTTTTAGGCCTGATAAGGTATTTTTAATATTTGTATTTTCTATAAGTTTCAGGAGGTTATTATTATTTATGAATGTATATTATGCAATCAATTTATGTCTTTAGGATGGTATTCTTTTTCTTTGAAATATTTTTAATATTGTATTTTCTATAAGTTTTCAGGAGGTTATTATTATTTTTGAATGTATATTATGCAATCAATTTATGTCTTTAGGATGATATTCTTTTTCTTTGAAAATATTTTTAATATTGTATTTTCTATAAATTTTCAGGAGGGTATTATTATTTTTGAATGTATGTTAGGAAATCAATTTATGTTTTTAGGCGGTACGCTTTTTCTTTGAAATATTTTTATAAATTTCTAGTGTGTATTATTTTAAATACATTTTCTTATTTCTCTCTGAGTTTTTGAGAGATGCATTATTTCTGAATACATTTTTGTTTTCTCTCAGGTATTTTCGAGAGGGATGTTCTGAATGTTTTTTTTCTCTCCGGTATTTTGAGAGATATAGGATTTTGCGAATACTTTTTTGGTTTTACATCTTCGCATTTAATATTTTTTTAATTACTTTTGTTTCCTCTTCCGGTATTTTGAGAGTAATGTTTACGAGAATATATGTTTAAGATTTTTTCTCTCGTTTTTTTGAGGAAGATATTATGTAAGTTTTTTTTTATAATTTTAAGGAAATTATTGGGTGGGATTGTGCTTTCCGTATTTGTCAACTTAGATTTAGGTTGTGTTTCATAGGAGGGTGAAATTGGTATATCCTCCTTGCAATAAAATGGTCTTTTTATACAGTATGATATGTACTACAGGTTTATGAAATTTATTATTTAACGAGGTATAACAGGACCGGTAATTTTGGTCCTCAATTTTTATGAATTTTATTATATTTTTGTTCCTCAAATTTTTATTTATAACATTTCATGGATTTGAAAATTTGTGTGTTGATAGCTATGAATGTAGTTAAATTGGTGTATTATAAGTGGCTGAAAATCATATATCCACCATGTCCATACCGTAGTATTTTTGTAGAGTATATAAAGTTTTTTTGAGCGGTGTGCCTATTAATTTTTGAGTTTTTATGAAACCTTATGTATATTTCACTATTTATATTTTTCTTTGTCTATTATTGATTTCATTTTTTTGTACTTTTAGGCAATCGGGATTGAGATTTGAAAATAAAATTTTATTGGAAAACGCTTGTTTGTTTGCGCAGTTAACCCCAAGGCATCATTAGCAATTATCCCAGAAGTAGATTTGGGAGAGTGGCGATCCTCTTCACTCTGAAGTTACCTCAAGAAGTTTGTGAAAGAATCTCGCAAAGTAACAAACATCCGATTGCCAGCTTGAAGCCGCAGGAACAATAGCACACATAGGTTAGTTATAAAACTCACGTTTCAAAAAGTATAAAGGCTAATTGCAAATTTTTTTTATTATTTTAAATTAACTTTTTATTCACCCCATTTGAATATCTTGAATATTATAAATAAAATAAAATAGCCACTACTTTAAAGTAAAAATACAATAGGCATCACTTTAACGTTACAGTAACGTAATTTCGGGGTCATTTTTTTTATAACATTAATAAAATATTTAAATAATGACCACTGATGTTGTTCAAACACCAGCCAATGATGGCACACAAAATAATGGTGGAACAGCCCCAAATTCAGCTCAAACTCCGGCTCAAAATCCAGCCCAAATTCAAGCCCAATCTACGGCTCAACCTATAGCCACTATAACACAAGTTACGAGACCTGAATTACTCCTCACAGGCAGGGTCAACGGCAAATGGAAAGGTCCGTCTCTTTCCACTTGGGAGATAAACGTCCGAGAGAACATTCAGCTAAAGCACTGTGTCTCTGAAGCAACCAAATTGGCCCAGGCGTTGAATCAGGTGAGCAATGACCCTGATTCTGAGGTGAGGCAATTTTTAATCGCAAAGCCACAAATTTTCAATGTCCCTACCCTGGAAGTTTTCATGGCCAAGATAAAGGCACTAATATTTCCTGATAAACCACTTTCTTCTCTTGACGCTATGTTACGAATAAGAAACTTCAAGTGGGCTGAAGACCGTTCCCTTAGTTCTGTGGCTCTCTCTTTGCAACAATTATACACAGAGCTTTATGATACACTTTCCCATTTTTGGTGTCGCTTTCCATACAGACGAATAAACTACTCATCCACTGCCAACTGCATTTTCTTACTTTGGTACTTTCTTACCTGAAGAAGCCTGATATATTTCCGCCGGCGATTTCAAAAGTACTATACCCAAACTCGACATTACAGACCAAATTCAAGAATTCTTACAGAGGTCGGAAGGCAGGCTAAATAATCCAATCAAAATGGTTGTCCCTCAGGCAAATATTCATTTCCAAAAAGCTGCTCCATTCACTCCGAAGCCTCAAAATTTTCCCCAGCGCCAAAATTTTCAACAAACCCCCCAAAACTATCAAAGAAGACCTTCCAACAATTATGCAAAGCCGCAGGCCCCTGTTTCACAACCTAGACAAAATCCACCCCGCCATAACGCCCAAATCTGCTATCACTGCGAGCGTTCAGGCCATACGACTCCACTCTGTCCTTTTGATCCTTATTGCAGACACTGTTCCGAAAAACATCGCAGAGGGTCGAAACCAAACTGCAGAGACTCTAAATGGAATCCAAATAACACAAATATTCCACTGAAGCACGCCCCTATAACTGAGCAGATCAAACAAAATATTATCAATAATAGATGGATGGGAACAGGTATATTCAGAAAATCTTATCAAGGAGTGAAACCGAGAACCAAATCGAACTACCAGCAAAAACCGCATCAAAATCATGTGTCCGCTTGGAAAAATAAGCAAACCTCATATGCCCGAATGGCAGAGCCCACCACCACCTCTTACGACGAAGAAGCCCCAGATGACCAATATGATTCGCAACAACAGTCTATGTATTACGATGATGAGTATGATAATTATTACTCAGATGACCAAGATGGGCAGGTTTTTTTCCAATAAGGAGGGTAGGCAAGATGGAAGAACCTCCCCTCCTGTTGAATAGAGATCCTAATCCTCACACATGCAACAATTTAAATGTTACTAAGTATGAGTGTGCTGAAAACGAACCCGCCAATGCTGTCTCTCTTAGCTCAAAAGCACACAATATACTAGATAGGGGGCAAAATGTTTCTTCTTCTTATTTTTTCAGCTCTGAGTATGCTGCAGATGATGATGTATCCTTAGCCGTTCCAGAGAATGTACCAAATAAGATGTCGGAAGGATCTGTAGGTTTTATAAAACAATAATTTTCTTAATCAAAATGCTTTCTTTTCTAGAGGTTCTCATGCTCAAACATCTCATCACTTAACTAAGGTTCAGGTTTTTGATCCTACTTTTGGCCCATTGCCAAAAGATGGAAGTAACATTTATAATCATATTTATTTTAATGATATTTCTAATTTTAACAATAATACCTTTTCTAATACTAATAATAATATTTCTTTTAATATTAATAATAATTTTAATGAGGTAGTAATACCTATGGGTACAGAAACAGTTCAAGTAGAACATGACGAAAAGGGAAAATCCAACTCTGAGTTTTCACACCTCACTAGGGGTAACCCTATCACCCATTTTAGTAATACTAGGATGTGGGATAGGAACCCTTCTCAAGCTACAACCGCAATTGCGGACAGTGAAAGTAGTAGTAATATATATGACATAAGTCTGGATGATTCCAGTTTAGCACAAAATGCCGCATATAGGAGGGAAAATGAGGGTAGTAATGAAAGTGTATGCATTGATATTGATTTTGCTTCAACGCAGATGGAGCACTGGGAAAGGAATAGAGAGATGGAGAAAGGTGATACAATATGCACAGAGGATGCGAAGGTTACGAACAGCGATGCTGTAGGCATCTCACATAGCACTCTTAGGCATGATATTAGCTATGAGACATCAATAAACAGTTTGGATGGTGAAAACAGGGGGTTAAGAAAGCGCACTTTCAACCCCTACAGACAGAAAGAATATTAAGTAGGGCACATGACAAAAGTACTATATCTAGCATAGCACACCCTAGAATAGATAATATTACTTCCAATTTGATTTTAGATAGGGATTTGATTTTAAATGTAAAATCCAAATTGGACCTACATTTTGAACACACACAGCATGGTTTTAAAACCTCTCCTTCCTGTTCTGATTATATGTTACCATTCCATTTCACAGATTCCTCACATTCTTTCCTAGATTTAATTAAAAACTATGATCTCTCCCCCTCATTAATGTCTAATATAGATTTCTCTTCTCCTTCTAAACACGCTCAAACTATTACAAAAGCGAATCTCTCTCACAGGACCCTCCACCCCACCCTCCACCTCCCGCTCAAAACGACTCCTCAGATACCATTTTAAACTTTAGTGAGGCTATGTTTTCAGACTCTTTATTAAATTCTCACACTCATGTTTCTGTGCAAGATAGTTCGCCCTCCGAACCATCATTTGATAAATATTTAGAGCCTCACCCTCCATTTAGCTCCTCTCAAGTTGAAATTCTCACTTCAAATCTCTATACCAACTCTCTCTCTCCTCCTCAAGTAGAAACTTATTCCTCCTCTTTCACTAATGACGCAGTTCCATTTTCAAACTCACAACCACACATTATAAATTCTAATTTAGAGGAAAAAGAATCGATCCACACACCCCCACAGAACAAAAATTTTAAATCTCATCAACAAACTTCTTTCTCAACACCTGATTTTTCAAATCCTTCTACTCAAATCACACCTATTATAGACTCTAATATCACTCTACCTCAAACCAAATCATCATCTTTTTCAACTTCAAACACTAAACACAGTAGTTCTCAAAGCACTATCCCACCGGAGCTAACTTTGTCTTCATCATTTGCAAACAATACAAACATAATCAAAGATGAAAAGACAACATACAAATCACTCATTGGACCAGCTTACTTTCTCGATGCTGATATATCTTTTAACACTTATACATTAAACAATAAACGCTTCTTGGTAGATTCAGGGAGTAACTCATCTTTATCTAAATATTCTCTGATAACGGAATTAGAAACCAAATATGGTATAAAGGTCCCCCTAATAAAAACTCCGATAATTTTGAAGTCAATTACCGGCGATGTATTTAATCAAATAGGTACGACCATTTTGCGTATTCACATTAAACACATAGTTGTTCCTGTAAATTTTATTGTTATAGATGACTCACTTTGCGGATTTAAAGCCGATTTACTTTTAGGAACTAATTTTTTAACTCAGCCACAAATTAGGTTTGAAGCTCACAAAAACACTATCTCTGTTATGTCTGATACAGCTTACATTTCTATGCCTCTAATTCCTATATACCCACAACGTAAAAGCCTTCCTAAACCTCAAGTAAATCACAACACTTCCTTGCCTCTCTACCCTAATGATACAAACTTTGCAAATGATTTAATGATTGACACTGATACTACATATAAACTATCTATCATCGAAAATGTCACACTAGACCCATACTCTAAGACCACTCTATCTGTAAATGCTCTCTCCTTAGCACATACCCCCCCCCTGACCGTCTCATTTTGACTTCGGAAAAGTCATTCCTCCATAATTGTATATTTATTGGCAGTGTGATGAGCACGGTTGACCAGGGTCAAGTTCTCTTAGATATTATAAATATGTCTGCAGCGCAACACACCTTACAATCAAACTCCTTTTTGACAACTGCAAACCCTCTTTTTACCCTTGATACCCCCTTGGAAACCTCCCATATCAATTTAGCCTCCTCGTCAAAAGGTCTTTCTGCAGCGCAACTGCGGAAGACTTATAAAGTTATTGTCCAAGAATCTTTTAAAAATGAAGAAGACGAATGTGCATCTTTGACGGATCCAAATCAACTGGAATCTTTATTGGACCTTCTCATGTCCTACAAAGATATTATAGCTTTAGAAGATGATGAAGTACCAATCTGTCCGCTAATGAAATTTAAAGTGACACTCAAAGACGATGCGCCCAAGGTATTGTACCGACCACAATACCGCCTCCCGCACAGGTACTTGAAACACATCGAAGATTGGGTGGAAGATTCCCTTCACAAGGGGTACATCAAACCCATTTCAAGCGAACACTCGGCACCCCTGCTGATCATTCCAAAAAAGAGCGGTGATCTACGTGTAGTGGTGGACTATAGGCTCATAAATTCACATACTATTTTGACGAGGTTTCCGTTGCCATGCATTTCAGATATTTTGAGCTCTCTAGGTAACAGTTGCCTGTTTACCTGTGTCGACCTCAAAGATGGTTACAACACAATGGAAATTGAGGAAGAGACACAACCGCTACTTGCTTTTAGAACTACTAGAGGGCAGTATTGCCCCACTCGTTTAAACTTTGGGTTAGCCAACGCCCCCTCAGCATTTGCTAAATTAATGGAGTTATGTTTACATAATCTCTTAGGCGACGCTTGCAGAGTTTTCCTCGACGACGTTATTATCATGGGTACTTCTCTAGAAAACCATCTTGAAAACATAAGAATGTCTTCGATGCATTTCGGAAAAACAGGTTGAAAATGAAACTTTCGAAGTGTAAATTCCTACGAACATCTCTCCTTTTTCTCGGTTTCAAAATCTCCAAAGAGGGTATAAGCCCAGATCCCATAAAACTTAAAACTCTTACAGCTTTTAAGCCACCCACTGACGTCTCAGAAACGCGGTCTCTTGTTGGGTTTCTTAATTATTTTTCTCATTTACTAGACCGGTACTCCCAAACTATTAAGCCTATTACACAACTCATACGCAAAAACGTCCCTTTCATATGGGGTCCCGAACAAGCGGAAGCTTTTGAAATACTTAAAAACAAGTTACTATTACAACCACAGTTGTGTTACCCAGACTACAAAGCCATTTTTCATCAACACTGACGCTTCAAATATTGCTCTGGGAGCTGTTTTATATCAATTAGATGACAACAATAAGGAGAAACCCCTCTCCTTTATTTCCAGATCACTTTCTAAAGCGGAAACAAATTATCATACTCTGGAGTTGGAAGCTCTGGCGATTGTGTTTGCACTGCGCAAATTCCGTAACACCATTTTTGGTTACGAGGTGACTATCATTACCGATAACCAACCTTTGATTCATCTCATCAGACACAAACAACTCTCTGGGAGACTCGAGCGGTGGAATTTATATATTCAACATTTTAATCCTACAATAATTTATAAACAAGGAAAACTCAATGTAGTTCCAGACTACTTAAGCCGCAACCCACCTCCTTTAACGTACACTCTTGCTCAGAATACAATTTTACCAAAAACAAACTTTCATCTAACAAAAGAAAACTTTGTGAGGGAACAAAAGGCCTGCAATAGGTTGAAAGATCTTTATGATTTCGCCAAACCTTTGCTCTCTCACAACAAACCTCTTGAGCAGCAGGACACTACTGCAGATACTTTCCCACACGTCCTCATTGACGATATTTTACATTATGCAACACAAGATGGCACATTCTTACTCCAGGTACCTGACTCAATGATCTATTCTATCATTGAGTTTAACCATGACTCTCTCCCATCTGGACATTGTGGTATTGAGAGAACAGTGTATAGAATCAGGGAAAAGTACATATTTCCTAAACTCTATACTCTGGTGAAAGAGTATTGCACAACTTGTGTCTCATGCCAGAGAGAGTTAAAGGTAACAAGCCAAAGATTGCTGAAATAAAGAGTTACCCTCTCCCGCTAGAGCCATTCTCGAGACTTCATCTCGATGTGCTGGGCCCTCTACCTACCTGCAAGGAGACTAAGGCCAAGTATATATTGGTGATGAAGGACAGCCTCACAAGATATGTGGAACTCGTCCCTCTCATTCACCACACAGCTAAAGATATAGCACAGGCATTGCTAGAAAGAGTTATATGTCGCCATAGTACGCCGGAAGTGGTAGTGTCGGACAGAGCCCCCGAACTAACTTCTACCTTCTTCAAAGAGATTTGCAAGCAGTGGGGTGTAAAAGCAGTCAACATCGTCGTTCGAAGACCTGAAGCTAACGGACTCTCGGAGAGAGAAATGTTAAAGATTGCAAATCATTTGAGACACTACGTAAACTCGAACCACACTGACTGGGGTAAATTAATTCCTTTCACTCAAATTGCAATAAATTCCACTTTTAACTCTTCTATCGGTTGCACCCCACATTTCTTATTGTACACATACAATAAACGCCTTCCATGGGATCTTCCTAATTACATATCTCCTTTTACTAAAGGTTCTGAACCTCAAAAACCTATTCACAGTTACATTCAAGACCTTGCAGAAAGGGCTAATCTCATTCGAGACCAAGCTCGCCAACATCTTCAGCAAGAAACAACAACACAAATGAATAAACAACATAAGAAGGCAACTTCAACTCCGATTAGAGTTGGCGATTATGTGTTTGTAATTGACGTCAAGAAACCAAGGCAAAGTCCGAAATTGTTTTCGAAGTGGACCGGCCCGTTCTTAGTCAAACAGTTAGTCCATTTCAATAAGTTACTTTTGCAATGTTTAAAAACTTCTAAAACTTTTATTGTGCATAGGGACAACATAAAAATCACTAGACTTAGAGCTAATAATATTCCAATTTCTACTACCAAACCAAAGAGTGATCTTGTACCATCTAATAAACCCCCTCCTAATATGGTTGTTCAAATTCAACCCCCTCCCCCTGCCCCTCCAATTCCTAACACCATCTATTTTAAGAGACAACTACCCTCTTCCTTGCAAACACCACAGGGAATCCTCTCACCTCCCCCCCCTCCTCCATCTGACCCACCTTTCCCACCTCAATCTGATTCACCTCCCCTACCTCAACCTTCTCATCACCCACCTCAATCTCCTTCTCCTCCTCCTTCACCTTCTTCTCCTTCACCTAGTTCTCATCTACCACTTCCTTCAACTTCTCACTCAACTCCCACATCTCAATCTCATTCACAACCTACCTCCCACGCCCACCTACCAAGCCCAAGGAAAAACTTCTTTTTCTCCCCCTCCCCTCCAAAGAGAATGTCCTTTAAAGGTTTTCCCACCAACATACCCCCTAGATTATCTTTTGATGAATCTCCACCATCACACTCTTCAGCACCTACCATACAACCTTCAGCATCTCAAAGTCAATCTCCAACACCACCCCCCTTACCACCAAAACATCACTTCAAAGTAGCACATCCGATCCCAACACCACGACCACCACCTCCACCTATCCCACAAGAACCTTTACAACCTCCTCCATCATTCCCACTACCTTCTCCTCAAGACACAATTCCACTCCCTCCATCCACAGCTCGAAATACATCTCCTCCTTCCCCACCGGATAACAGATCTAGAGATCACACCTTCGTGCCAAATTTCCCAATGAGACACACAAACATCCCTCATCCCATGGCTCTAAGAGACAACAAACAACAATAACTAGAGGTGGCATGCGATACTATTTACCACCACAACAAAATATTCCTCGCGGTAGAGGTTTTCCACCAAGACATCACAAGCCGTGAATATTTATTTAGTTTTCTTTTAAAAAACCCCAAGGGGAGAACAATTTATACATTTACACCAATGTATAAATATAAAAACATATTAAAAATAGACATTTTAAAATATGCAAAATTGGAAAAGTTAAGCCTATTTTCCAAGCACATTAGACATTTTTTTTCAACAAAATATTGAATGAAAACCATCTGCTCATAAAAATAAATTTTTAATAACTTTCTCACAGGATATGCATGCAATTTGTTCTGTTTTCAAATATTATTATCAACTTCCTTTGCTCTGGAAAAAGAAATCAAATATGAAGTACACCCAGGATTCATAGCAAAACGAATAGGACAGATCAAATTCATCACTTCCTATCTAGAAATACACACAGACTTACGGTGCTCACAGGAAATATACCAACAAATACAAAGGGTAGTAAGCAAAAATAATAACTTAACATATATTTATATTCCATATTTGCAAAACCGGTATAGAAGTAGATTTTACCAAGATGAAAATAATACCTCCCCAGAATTAGGGTATATAACAAGGTTATTGGACGAAAGTCAAAAGAAATTCTTAGCTTTGTCAAAAGATCCCTGGGTTCTTTCTCATGTAAAAACTCAGCCTTCAGCACACCCCAGGAAAATCAAAAGAGGTCTTATGGACATAGGCGGGTCAGCGTTGCAATACCTATTTGGAACCGCCACCATGAATGATATTCAAAAGCTCAAAACTAGAATAGATATGTTACAAGATACACGAACCCACTTGTATAATTTAAAAGAACAAATTCATAATAATACCAACACCTTAACAGCCATAACAGATAACTTAACAATCATCTCAAAGTACGTAAATTCATCAATTTCTTCAATAGAGCTTCAACAAGAGCTCTTAAAATTAAACATTTACCTCAACTTAGAAAAGACCATCCAGACAATATATATAATCTTATTAGGACAGTTCAGAACATCTGGGAAAACGCCAAAACACATAACACTCCTCTAAATCTGTATTCATATGACATCATACTTGAACTTATTCAAAACAGCAGCCAAACTCTACATCACCAACCAATACTTCCTCTCAACCGTGAAACTTTCTACCAATTTCTTACTTTCTCCTGGTCTTATATCCAAGAAAATCACCCCTACATATTATCCACCATCATACCCTTCTCCGAAGAAACCCCTTATGAAGCTTTCAACATCATTCCATTTCCAACATCTTTCAATGACACTTATTCTAGAATCATACTGCATAACCCCTATCCATATTACTTTTTAAACCATAAAACATTAAAATTTACCTACAGCACAAGTCTTTCCGAAGATATTTGCAAGCACTCAAACGATAATTACATTTGCTTTCCTTCAAATCTTATACATCAAATAGATTATCAAGATTGTATCTTGTCAGCCATACTTTCTAAACCCAACACTACATTCTGTAATTATAATATCTACCCTTACCAGTTACCTTACACTCTTAAAGTTGGAAACTATACTTTAATCTCCTTTCCTTCTCCTATAACCGCTTCTATCTCTTGCCCTATGAAACAGCCAAATTTAGGCACTGGTGCATTATTCTCCCTCTTCCAAGGATGCACCCTGGTATCTGAAAAGTACTCTTTCAAATACCCTCCACACTCCTCCTTGCAGACCAACTGGCTTTCAAGAGCACCTCAGTTTCTGGAACACCTAGAGACATCTCATGACTTCCTTCCAAATATAACTTCTTTCACTTCAAAGTTGAAATTAAAATCTATTCATCCACATTGGGACGCTTCGTTAGATAACATAAACAAAACTTTACGGACTCAGGAATTAATCAACATCCATTCATTTTCCATATCTGGTTTTTCCATTTTTATCGCTATTCTCTGTACGGTAGGAATCTACTATTTTTATATAAAACTCCGTCCGATTCAGTCCGCTCCTGCAGCTCCTCCGGCAGCCCCTTCGGTAGTACCGAGTATCCAGTATACCGTCCTTCAGAGAGCTCCATTACCAGAACCGAAGACAACTTCAACTGGTTACCCCACATTAGAGCCCGTTTACTCTAATCCATCGGCGAAATTCGTGTAATACATAAGCTTTACCTGGCAGGGGATCTCTTTGCCGAATTATTTTATTCGACAAAGAAAATAGGAATAAAAATCTATTTTTTTATCCTAGCCTATTATAATTTTTTTCCGACGTCCAAAAAAATTCATATAAATAAAACATTCTCTTTCCCCCCCCCCATCTCGACTTGTAATTTTCTTATTGGTCGACCGCGTCGTACGAGCTTTCAATCCCCCCTACTTGCTTCTCCTTGCTGATAACACTTCCCGTGTTTCCATTCCCCCCAATTTTTTTTTTCTAATCCTAGTGCTTCTTCTTTGTTTTGTTCGTCGATCCTTATAGTTTTCATGAATTTTATTTACATATTCCTGATAATTAAAAACTTTTCTAAAGTTGTATTCATGAAAATTCTGCAACGGAAATTTAAATCATTTCGCGCACGTAAGGCTTTAGCATCACTTTAAGGGAGTATCATCTCTTTCCCCCCCCCCCCTTTCTTGCTCCCCAACCAGCTTTTTCCCCCCCCGATTATTTTTCTGATTTCGTGAGTCCTATAGCATGTGCATATTTCGAGCCCCTTATGGTGAATATTTTTCAGCTGGTAAGTCTATTTCCTTGTATATATTATTTAAAATTTCTTAAAACTTTACAGAAAATTCACTTAGGGACGGTTAGGATAAAACCACAACTACCCATTTTTTTTGCAGTAACTCCCAAAGAACTAATTGTTTTTCGGGCGACGCAGGCTAAGGCAAACGTTTCTGGATAGCTCCATGTTTTTCGTTGGGCCTATACTGAAATGAATGGGATCTGAAAGGAAATTTTTATTTTTATTTTCTTATTAATTGAGTATCTAGCCACGGGGAAAATGTGAAATGCGATCTATTATTATTATTATTATTATTATTTTATTATAATTTGCGTAGCTAGCCACTGTGAAAAATGTGAAATCCCTGCCATTATTAGGGCATCTAGCCATGGTGAAAATTGTGAAATGCGCTCTACTATTATTATTAATTCTTGTTAAGTTATTATTATAATTTGCGTAGCTAGATACTGTGAAAATGTGAAATGCGATCTATTATTATAATTTTGCGTAGCTAGATACTGTGAAAATGTGAAATGCGTATATATTATTATTATTATTATTATTATTATTATTATTATTATTATTATTATTATTATAATTTGCGTAGCTAGCCACTGAAAAAATGTAAAATGCGTAATATTATTATTATTATTATTTCGGTCTCTAACACGTTGATATTTGGTACAGGTTAATAAATATATATTTTAGGATGACGCTCTCAAATAAACCTAAAAAGTTTATTTAGAGAGCGGGCCTTCGGATGAAGTCGCCTACCTCCCCGGCACGATGGTTTTTATCTTTTTGAAGAGTCCAAAATTTTAAGATCTAAATTTGATTTACTTTCAAAAAAAATTTTTATATTATCAGTTCGTAGCATATTATTAATTTTATTATTATAAATATAAGGGTAGTTAGCCATGGATGAAAATTGTGAAATCCCTGCTAAATGTTGTTATTATTATTATTATTATGATTATTATAAGTTTTTTTACCACGCTTGCAAATAACTATAAAACGTTATTTGTACGCGAACTTTCGGGTGAAGTCGCTTCACCCACTACGAAATTTTTTTTTGGGTTTATGTGAAACTTGTAGGGATCCTAGAATTTCTTTTGTTGCTTTGGCGAAAATCAATATCCAGGTTTTTGGATCTTTATATTTTTTTTTTGTGGAACGTTGTAGGGTAAGGCAAATTTTTTTGGTGTATTTATATTTCCACACCATTTATAATCGATTTAAAATCACGAACAAATCCCTTGAGTTTGAAATAGGACTTGATGGTCCATGGGTTTGTGTATGACTATATATATATATATATATTACTCGCCAAATTCAATTTTGATTCGTAGGTCGATTTCTGAATGCATTCGCTTGATACATTTTTTTTTTTCCAGAGATATTTAATTATTTAATGAAAATTTTCATTGCAGGTAAAGTTTTTCCTTGTGAAAATTTTTTTTTTTTTTTTTTAATAATTTTTAAATTTTTATAATAAAAAAAAAAAAAAAAAAAAAAAAAAAATTTTCTTTTGTAGGCTTATTCGTTCTATTTAGATGTTCGGAAATGTTTTCTTTCCCCTCTCCGGTATTTATGAGAGGACGTTCCGAATGTTCGTCTTTTGTATTATTTTTGGTATTTTTAGAAGCGTTTATATATTTTACCTTTTTGTAAGGTAATTAATATTTTATTTTCTATAAGTTTTTTTCCAGGAGTGTAAAATTAATTTTGATTTGTATATTCTCTATAAGTTTTTCTGGAGACAAAATTTTGTTATATATTTGTGGAGAAGAGTAAAAAAAATTTTTCCATGAATTTAGATAAAATTATGTTTTGATTTTTATGAGAATCTATGAAGGAAATCTGTTTGTACGAAGATCAGTTAGATTTTCTATGAGTGGCGTTAGTTTGTCTTATATGGGACATTGGTCTTTTGGGTTCTTGTAAGGTTGGGAAAATCGTTTTTTCTCATCGGTAAATGGATTTTTTTTTTCTGCGTGACGTAATATAAATTATTTAATTTTTGCGGTTTTATTTTTTGAAAATTTTCTTTTTGATACATTTTTAAAGTTTTTCCTCTCCGGTTTTTGAGAGATGTATTATGTAAGTTTTTTTATTTATATTTTAGAACATGGTTGGTCTTTTGTATTTTAATTTAACAACATTTTAAAGGACTGGTATTTTTGGTCCTTGATTTTTATGTATATTTTTTTTTTGGCAGTTGAAATCATATATCCACCATTATAAGTTCTGAGTGGTGTGTATAACTTTTGAGTTTTTTATTATGTAACTTTCCACATGCGTTTTGTACCTTTGTTTCGGTGTGTTATGGTCATTGTTAATGTTGGGGCATATATGCCTATTTAGTTTTATTATAATCTTGGTCGGATAAATTATGTGAAATTTTTTTCAAATGCTTTACCATTATATGTTTCTTTAATACCATCTTATGTAACATTTCATGTTGTATCTTTTATTGTTTTATTGATTCCACTCTTTTGTATATTTTTAGGCAATCGGGATTGAGATTTGAAAATAAAACTTTATTGGAAAAAGCTTGTTTGTTTGCGCAGTTAACCCCAAGAACATATTAGAAATTTATCAAAAAATAATATTTGAGAGATATATATATATATATATATATATATATATATATATATATATATTTTATTTTTATATATAAACTATATATATATATATTATATATATATATATATTATATATATATATATATTATATATATATATATATTATATATATATATATATTATATATATATATATATTATATATATATATATATTATATATATATATATATTATATATATATATATATTATATATATATATATATTATATATATATATATATTATATATAATCTTTCAATAAATGAACAATTTTGTCATTTTTTGGTTTAAAAAAAAATTCTTCTTTAATTTACTAAAAGTACAGATCTTGGAAGGCAAAATATCATTATTATTTGTATTCAAAGCATGACTCTTAAATTGTAGTGCAAAACATTAACATTTCTCCGTTTCTGGGTGCATCCGATTTTTTTAAGAGAATAAATTGATCCTCCAATTCTGAAGAGTCTTTCACTTTCCACGGAAAAGGGGGGGCGAGCTTAAATATTTTCTAGCAAGGACACCCAAATGCTGAAAGGCACCTTTTATTTGATGACCACCATTGTAAGGGCCTTTCTGAATTTTTAAAGTTTCATATTTTTATATTGGCTGATTTCTATTTTTATAACACTTCCATTTTTTCAATATATGTGTCCTTTTTCTCCTTAGGAATGAGTTTCTCTGTTTTAAAGTCTTTTTCTTCTTTAAATTCCGAACCAGCTCAAAACTGAAGTTAAACTATTATCTTCAGTATCGCTCCTTTTCGCCTATTCTGTTGATAAATGAGAAAAATCTGAAGATTGGTTTAAGTAGTGGAAACTGGTTTTCCTTTCCTTTATACACATATATCTTCGCACATCCATTGTTTAAGAATATCTTCACTTTTTATTGTTATGTTCACTCCTCAAGGAATGAAGTTTTAAAGCGTGGATCAAAATAGGTAGCAAGAGATTCTTATCAGTATAGTAAATGCTGAATCTATTTTTTTACTGAATTTTCCTATGCTGATACTGTAGACCCAAGTCCCTCAAATACTTCCCTTTTTTTCTGACTTTTTTCAAAAAAAAAACTGCAAATCACTTTCAATTTGGATTATTGCCGATGCCATTAGTTCCTGTGGCTCAGTAAATTTGTACAATCAACAAAATTTTAAGTATTTTTTGCATTTTTTCAGAAGTTTCGTTGTTTCTAAGCATGGCAGGTTTTGGAAAGGATCACTGAAATTGAAATGAGAGCCGTTTTTGTTCAAGAAATTTTTGAAAACATATGATACTGGCTATTAACATCTGGTTTTGTACATCCTGCATAAATTCTGTGCTCTGTGGTAAATTAAATCTAGTTTGATATTCTTCTTACTTGGCAATAGCTTGAGGCGAGTGATTAAAAATGACTACCGATTTGTTTGCATATGGATATTTTTTTTTTTTTCACGTCTCTTTGTTCAAGATATGGCATCATTGAGAACTATTGTCAAAGAGTGGAAAAAGCAAGGTAATTCCTGGAATCCTGCCTTGTGTAACTCCTGCAGCATTTTTAAAGGTGCGTTATCCCTTTACTTAAAATGATTTTATTAGCAGGCAATTATTGATTCTTCCCATAACATTTTGAAGACAATCACTTATATTAATAGATGATGTGTGAGATACGTGGAAAAGGTGAAACTCGAAGGATAGCATTTATAATCAATAGCTCCAATTATTACAAGCCTACAAGGCAAACATTTCACTGCTCACTTACGAGTTCACGGTATATAATTATCAAACATATTACTAACATTGCTAACGAAATATTGCAAATGTCTGCCTGCACCTACTGTCCTGAAATCCTAAATTGATATCTTTAGGCTCTACGTAAAGAATGCGCCGCTCAATGCCAGTTTTCTTTAATTAAATAGAAATTAAGGAAGAAATGAAATTAAAATCAATTCGGCCAGACTTCGTAATATTGGTCTTTGAAATATAATAAAGATCGAATAAAAATTATTTCAGATTGTATACAAGAATCGGTCAAAGAATCGGCAACATTTTGCCGATTCCGATTCCGATTCGCGATTCTTGAAAAAACAAGCCGATTCCGGATGCCCGATTCCGAATTATCGTACCATCAACAATATAATATATATATATATAATATATAATATATATATATATTATATTATATATATATTTTATCTTATGTTTATTCCATTTAAATTATATATATATATATATATATATATATATTTATAATAGATATCTCTATATAATATTAATATTATTATATATATATATAATATATATATATATATATAATATATTCTAAGAAACGTTCTTTGCTTACTAAATTCCTCCTCAGCATTTTGAAAAATATACGAATCAAAAAGAAATAATAAGTTTGGTTAGGTTAAGTTAAATTTCTTTAGGTTACATATCTTTAAATAAATTATAAGGCCTTTTTTTTTTTTTTTTTTTTTTTTTTTTTTTTTTATTTTTTTAGAATTTTTTGTTTTATGTCTTTGTGCTTACGCTCGATAAAAAATGCTTAACAGTTTTAGCACTGAATTTGTGCATAAACGATCGCGATTTCTAATAAAAGTTACTTTTGTTTACAAACAATTGGAATCAGCTGTTTTGATAGAGCACCTGGTTTTGAAATAAACAGAAGTAAAAAAAAATAGCAAATGGTTTATATTACAAATAATTGATCAACTATTGTGATGGAGTTTATCGCTTTGGAAGAAATTATATTTAAAGCTAATTTTCTTGAATGAAACATTCGCCAAACAAAACGGACCTACCACACCGCCATCTTGTTTGTTTACATTTTTTTTGGAAGAGCGTGCTTAAATTCGGCAAGCACGGGAAATAGCAACCTTACAGAATTAAGGAAATTCCTTACGTTTGGTGACCATTTTTCTCGATTTTGCTCTAAATTTGAAAAAAAAACGAACGCAAACTCGAGCATTTCTTACGTTTTGTAAGCACAAATACCCAAACGGCTTTAATATTTTTATAGGTGTGAAGCTCTTTTATTAAAATAAAGTTTTCTTTGAATTTTTTATCAAATAAGACCGTTATCGTTTTTGTCATTTGTGTTTACGCTGGATAAGAAATGCTCACCGAGTTTTAGGACGAATTTCGTGCATAAACGAACGTTTGCTTACAAACATTTGAAATCAGCTGCTTTGATGGACCCACGTGGTTTTGGAATAAACAGAAATAAAAAAAATAACAAATAGTTTATATTACAAATAATTGATCAACTATAACTATTGTGATGGAGTTTACCGATTTTCTACGGAATTTGATTTAAAACTAATTTTATTGAATGAAACATTCAATCAAACCAAACGACCTACACGCGCATCTTGTTTTGTTTGCATTTTATGTAAGGACATGCTTAAATTCGCAAGCATGGGAAATAGGACCTTACAACACTAGGAAATTAACTCACGATTTGTGGTGAGCATTTTCTCAATCTTTGCGCTAAGTTTGACATAAACGAACGCAAATTCGAGCATTTCTTACGTTTCGTAAGCACAAATGCGAAAACGAAAACGGTTTAAAAATGTGTTAGGAGCCAAACTTATTATTTTTTTTTTGATTCGTATATTTTTCAATACGATTAGTTTAATTTTCGTAGTGCGGCACACGTCTAGACTTTTACCAGATATATATAATATATTATATATAATATATATATATATATCTATTATATATATTATATATATATATATATATTATATATATATAAATTATAATTATATATATATTATAATAATTTAAAATTTGATAAAGATTTTATTCATTAATTAATTGACTGCAGATTTGTTATAATAATAACCTCAAAAATTGTTTTAAAATCCATCAATCGTAAGAGATTTTTTATTATTAATGATGTTACAAAAATATGTAATAGAGTGTAAAATATGCCACACAAAAAAATAAAACGAGGTAGTGCACCAAAAACATTTTAATACAACGCCACTTCATAAGCATATGGAAATCTTTCACCGGAGAATATTTTGGGAAATCAAAAAATTTGAATAGTAACAAGAGAGTCCTGTATTTTTCTATAACAGAGAACCCAAAATAGCGAATGGATCCAAGTCCGTGGAAACAAGCGAGTCTTTGGAAATTTCTCCCCAAAAAAAGATTTTGGCATATCATGACCAAATCAAGGCATTTCATCAGAAAATAATGAATTTTATTGCAAGGAGTAACTAGCCATTCACAATCACTGTAGAGCAGGGATTCTTAACTTATTCCCATCTTCAACCAATTTTGGTAGAGAAGATGTTCCTTAACTTCCCTACAGTAATTTGAGATCAAAGCAGTATTCGAGGTATTTTAAGGCCAATCGGGTTATTTACTATAGATATTTGGACAGCTCAATATTCAAGACGAGTCATTATTTCTTTAACTGCTCATGGCTTACAAGCGAGTTTGCAAAATGGACGTTACTTCCATTGCAAATACTATTATAATAGTATATAATAATATATTATATTATATATATATATATTATATATAGTATATATATATATAATATAGATATTATATATTATATATATATATATATAATATATTATAATATAATATCATATATATATATTATATTATATATTATAATATATATATATATATATATAATATATATATATATATATTAATTATTATATATATATAATATAATATAATATTATATATCATATTATTTATTCTATATTTTGAGTTATTTCAGTAAAACTTTTATTTAAAAAATACTGTAGGTATGTAATAAAATATTAATTAAGAACATTAGAAATAGAGACAGGTAAGAAGACACATGGGCCTATCGAGACTGGTCCCAGTCAACTAATAGAAAAAATTCACCAAACATGCTATGAAAATCGACAAGGAATAGGGATTCATCTGAGTTCTGGACAAGAAAAAATTTGTGTGAACCAGCAGAATCCGAAGCGCAATCAGGGGCCTGGACGCAAAGAAAAACAAATAGATGCTCGGTTAAACGAATCTCAATGTAATTTACAAGAGCAGAGGAAGTTAGTAAACTGCATCAACAGCTATGTTAGGCCAGTAACTGATAATTTCTGTGCCGTGTCAAGGCCCTCTTCAGGAAAGACATTAGATATTAGAATAAAAAGACAGTAGAAGCCACATGGACCTATTGAGACTGTCCCAGTCAAGTCCAACAGAACCAATTCACCAACAACATGTTCCTGCAAATCCACAAAGCACCCTAGGGCTTGTCAATAATTACATAGTATGCACAAGTCCTAAAGCATGCTCATGCAAGGGCAATGTTATGATGCTCAGGCTAACTATATTTTGTTAAAAGTTGGGCTTATGCATTCATAAAATAATTCTTTCCAAAATTTTTACACAAAGTAATTAGTAAATCGGTTCGGTGGAATCGAAACGGAAAAAAAATTCGGTAGACCTCTAGTTTACATTTCCACCTACACTAAAAATACGCTCGCTCTCGACTGATGAGTGGAGGGGCCGATAAATATTTGCTTGCAAGCACTGATGCACTGATAATAATGGAAACCTTGGCCCATTTTCATGCACCAATGAGATTCTCTTCTGTAGGCAGCATCTTCATGTTTTTGTCTCATCTCCTCTTTCAGAGATTGCAAATTTGAATTATCTTTGCTCTTGATGACTGTCTTTCAGTTTTATAGATGAGGTTCCTTGGTGTGATTCCTTGAAAGGTGAATGAGATGTCAATTCAATTTCGGCCATGAACTTCAAGTCTAACATATCCTAATCCTCTTCATCTTCAGTAGGTTTTTTGCTGAAAGCCACATCGTCACTGTAGTGGCTGTTTGCCAAATTGAATAAGTCGGCTTATACTTCTGTGAATCTTTTCTTTGTCAGTCGAGCAAGCTCCTCTGTTATGCTATTTAAATCGATTCTAGAAGTAGAAGACGTCGATAAATCGATTGGAATCATCAGCTGCTTAAAATTAAGGAATTCCCTTATTTGACCTTTTAATATATCGAAACTAGATTTATTATTGATCTAAAAGTTTCTCAATAATTTTTCACGCAAAAGTAAGAAAGTTTGTCTTATTAACCAATACCGATACAGAAAAATGGCCGATCCGATACTATCATACATCCTATTATTATTATTATTATTATTATTATTATTATTATTATATTTATTATTCATTATTGTTTTTTTAATTCATTGATTTGTAATTTTTTTTCGTTAAAAAATACATTGAGATAATATTTTGTAGGGAAACAGTGATAAGTCCGATAAAAAAAGCGGTGGTGACGATGCTGAAGTTGTGCGATGATGAAAGTTGGTGATGGAACTCGTCTATTATCGCATGACATATTTATCAGTTCTCCTTTAAGAAAATTCCTGAAAACAAAAAGTAAGCTTTGTATTCATTTATAGTTTTTAATTATAGGATTGATAAAATTATTCTTTGTTTTGGTATGCAATTTTGATATATTTTGATATCACATAGGGGGAATATTATCAATTAAGATTTTAGGTAGTGAATTTGCAATTTAGTTTGAGGCTTCGCATTTTCTAGTATTATTTTTTATTTTTCTTCGCTTTTTGGTAAATTTTTTAATTTTTATCATGTTTATATATACTTTTTTTTTATTTCAGAGGAACCAGTACGAAAACTCTTCAAAGTCCGGTGCAGAAAAGGAAAATAAGGGTAAAAAGATGAGGACCATTCTTCATCAGGTTCGTTTTATTCCGCAGAAGTACAAGTGCTTCACCAGAAGTATCTCCTCCAAAAGAAGGAAAAAATCTGCTAAATTTACGTTGACCAAGGACGGAAGAGGAACCTGCTTGACAAAATCTTAGAAGTTAAAGTAGATAAACTAATACAGACAAAATAAATGCTCTGGAACAGAAGCTCTCCTCATTTTAATGTTAGATTAAAAACATGTTACTAGATGCTTCGATCCCAGTTCCTGGTTCTAGTACAGGACTTGGCTTCACTTAAACTTCAAACCAGTGTTGATCATCAAATCGAAAGGACAAAGAACTTCTGAGATCCTTCTGATTTTGACATAACCTCCTAATAAGGTAAACAGGTTATCTTCTCAGAACAAGATCGAGGTCATCAAGTATTAGATAACGAGTCTTGTGGCCAGTTTTTAATCCATCTGTCAAATTCATAAAAAAATACTAATTCTGACCCCCGTCATCGGACTCCGTATCCTCTTCTAGGTAAGTTTTCGCCATTAATAACAATTTTTTTGCAATTTTTTTTTTATTTTATTATTTTCATGTTTTAGTATTTTGCACATATGCTGAGGTGAAAAGGCTTAGAAATTGACAAAAAAAAAAACCTTAACTTCTATTTTTTAATTCTATATTCTTCCTATTTGGTTTATGATTTTAATTTTTTCTCAATACTGAAAACTCTGTAGGGTATATGGATTATGCTCACATTTTGAGTTTAAATAATGATGTTTAGAAGCTAAAATTACTAGTCTTGGGCAGTCGAGTCGTCTTTTGAGAATCTATTCCACCTTTCTATTACTTATTCTCTTGATTATCCGTTAAACTTAGGTGTTC
>JABUQX010004713.1:0-15000 GCA_015478945.1 Trachelipus rathkii
GGAGAGAGATCTACACTGACTCAAACACTATGACTACTACTCAACGACATAGTACACTGTACGTAAACTACTATACTAGGCTACTAAAATAATAATATATCAATGTAATAATTAATATTATATTTGGAATATTTTTTAATCAGTATAATCAAGAAAATTTCTATAATTACTGTGATTGTACTGTGCTATTGAGGCCTCTGCGTAAATGAATAACTATTGACCAATGAGGACATCCATGGCAAGTGCAGAAAAGCATTACACTTCCCATCCTGCGGACCCGGAACGAAAGTAACTGAAGCAACATGGCGTTTAGTTATTGCGTTTTAAATTGAGTATCGTGTGTTAAGATTAAGGAGTAGCAATTTTCAGACATTTACAATTTTTAATCTGGCGTCCGTTTTCAAGTCATAATTAAATTCCAAGCACACTGAAAGTGTTCCTGGTGGATAGCTGATAGATGTGCATACGCAAATATCTATTTAGCCATATTCAATTTTTGAAGTTATGTTGGTTCTCCTAACCACATGAGAGGATTATCTGCGGGGTGTGTTTGTCTTTTGAGTATTGCTATTTGTATCATACATTTTCATTAAACATCTAATTTCCTGATATCACAGTATTGATTATAGTGATGCATATGGTTCTATGAGTGTTGCTGGAGTGAGAGGTTGTTATTTATGCAGTGTTAAATTCTTAAGTGTTCTGTTTATAAGAGTATATATCTTTCCATATCGAAGAAAGTCCATTACATTGTTTTGGATTATTTCTCATAAGAAGTTGTAAAAAAATTTCCCTTTATATTGAGCATCGTAATACGGATTGCAATGGATACGAGAAATTCTGTTGCGAAAGTTTAATTAGGAATTAACTCTTTTGATTAACGGCGAAGAAATTCCACATCAGTACGGCTCGGGCTGGAGGGTCTGGTGGAGAAGAGTTTTTTACTGATGCAATAAAAGGAATACTTTGAATAGAGGGACGCATGGAAAGCTTATTTTAGTAAACTCAAATTTGAAGTAGCTGCTGCATTTTCAACTAGTTTAAAATCAACATACAAGCAACTTGTCCTTTTCTAAAGAAGTATTGTTTGAGGATAATGGACAAACTGAAATCCTGTTTTCCAATGTAGAGAGAGAGAGAGAGAGAAAGATGAGAGAGAGAAAGGAGAGAGAGAGAGAGAGAGAGAGAGAGAGAGAGCGCAGGAGAGAGAAGAGAGAGAGTAGGAGGAGAAGAGAGAGAGAAAATAAATGTAGAGAAGAAGAGGAGAGAGAGAGAGAAGAGAAGAGAGAAGAGAGAAGAGAGAGAGAGGAGAGTAGGGAGAAGAGAGAGAGAGAGAGAGAGAGAGAAGAGAGAGAGGAGAGAGAGAGAGAGAGAGAAGAAGATGAGAGAAGAGAGAGAGAGAGAAGGAGAGAGAAGGAAATGGACGAGGAGATGAGAGAGATGGGAACGAGAAGGGAAGGAGCGAAGGAGAAGGAGAGCAGAGAAAACTAGTGGAAATGTAGAGAGAGGAGAAAGTGTAGACAGGATCAGAAATAGGGATAGAAGAGTTAGAAGAGAGAGTAGAGAGAGGATGAGAGAGAGAGAGAGTGAGAGAGAGAAGAGAGAAGAGAGAGAGAGAGAGAGAGAAGAGAGAGATGAGAGAGAGAGAGAGAGAGAAGAGAGAGAGAGATGAGAGAAGAGAGAAGAGAGACGAGAAGAGAAGAGAAGAGAGAGAGTCCTGTGCAAGAGGAGAGAGAGAGCGAGACGAAGAAGAGATGAAGAAGAGAGATGAGTAGAGAGAGAGCAGAGAAGGAGAGAGGAGTAGAAGACAGGAGAGCAGCGAGAGAGAAGAGAGATAGAGAGAAGAGGAGAGAGAATACAGCGTTATGAGAGTAGAGATGAGAGAGAGAGAAGGAGAGAGAGAGAAGGCAGGAGAGAGAGACAGAGAGAGAGAGAAGAGAGAGGGAATAGAAGAGGAGAGAGAGAGAGAGAGAGTGGAGGAGAGAGAGAGTGTAGAGAGAGAGAAGAGTAAGAGAGAGAGAGAGAGAGAGAGAGAGAGAGAGGAGAGAGAGAGCGAGAGAGAGGAGAGAGAGAGAAGAGAGAGAGAGAGATGAGAGAGAGAGAGAGAGAGAGAGAGTAGAGAGACGGAGAGAGAGCTGAAGATGAGTAGTAAGAGAGAGAGAGAGAGAGAGAGAGATAGAGGAGAGAGAGAGAGAGAGAGAGAGAGAGTAGAGGAGAGAGAGGAGGAGAGAGAGAGAGTAGAGAGAGAGAAGAAGAGATGAGATGAGATGAGGAGAAGATGAGAGAGAGAGAGAAGAGAGAGAGAGGAAGAGAGGAGAGAGAGAGAGAGAGAGGAGAGAGAGAGAGATGAGAGAGAGAGACGAGAGAGAAGAGAGAGAGGAGAGAGAGAGAGAGAGAGAGAGTAGTAGAGAGAGAGGAGAGAGAGAGAGAGAGAGAGAGAGAGGAGAGAGAGGAGTAGAGAGAGAGAGAGAGAGAGAGAGAGAGAGAGAGAGGAGAGAGAGAGAGAGAGTAGAGTAAGAGAGAGAGAGAGAGAGAGAGAGAGAGAGAATGAGAGAAGAGAGAGAGAGAGAGATTGAGAGAAGAGAGAAGAGAGAGAGAGAGGAGAGAGTAGGAGAGAGTAGTAGGGAATGAGAGTGAGAGAGGAGGAGAGGAGAAGAGAGAGAGATGAGAGAGTAGGGAGAGAGAGAAGAGAGAGAGAGAGAGAGAGAGAGAGCAGAGGAGAGAGAGAGAGAGAGAGGAGAGGAGGAGGAGAGAGAGAGGAGAGAGTAGAGAGAGAGAGAGAGGAGTAGAGGAGAGAGAGAGAGAGAGAGAGAGAGAGAAAGAGAAGAGAGAGGAGAGAGGAGAAGAGAGAAGAGAGAGAGAGTAGAGAGAGAGATGGAGAGGAGAGAGAGAAGAGGAGAAGGAAGAGAGAGAAGAGAAGAGAGAGAGAAAGTAGAGAGAGAAGAGAGAGAGAGTAGAGAGGAGAGAGAGAGAGAAGAGAGAGAGAGAGGAGGAGGATGAGAGAAACGTAGAGAAAGATGAGAGAGAAGAGAGAGAGAGAGAAGAGAGAAGAGGAAGAGAGAAGAGAAGAGAGACCTGGAGAGAGGAGAGACGAGAGAGAGAGACGGAGAAGAGAAGAGAGAGGAGGAGGAGAAGTTTTGATAGCATAAGAGTTATTTCTAATAAAAGATAACTCTAATTGACAAATCCTGCTCATTGTTGGTTTGTGAAAAGCCGATCGACAATTGTCGTGTTCGCAACAATGATGCGGTTTGTGTAGGACTTAGTGACTGAACAGCTAATTGGAGATTGGGGCGAATTATGAATACTAGAGCACCGAAGTATAGTGGGTGATTATGGAAGAGATGTTCGGTTGGTATGTATTGGTAGATTCGCGATACACAGACAACGTTAGAGATATTAGTAGAATATACGAGATGTTAAACTATGCAGCTCTATGTCAAACGACTGTGGGTAAGGAGGGTTATTCATACGCAAGACTAGAGGTCAAGGTTAAATTCAGAGGGTCAAGTGCTAGTTATTACGGCGTCTAGTGTGAGTATATCATATATTAATTTAGTATAGTAGAATTTATAAGTAATTATTATATATAAATATAATATATATAATATATATAATAAATTATATATACGTATGTATATAGGCTTATAATATTAGGATATGTATATAGTAGTAGTATAGACATAAATAAGGCTATATATGGAGCAGTAGGCTGAAGTATACCTAGCGTAATAGCTGGAGCCGGTATGAGAAGACGAGCGTTATCGGTAATTAATACGTGTATAGTATAGGTAGGCCGAGCCGTAGCTACCCATCTGAAACTTAATATGTAGGTATATCGCTCAGGACGAGCCTATTAGTATTACTCGTAATGAATGGGCTATATGTACAGTATAAATATATTATATATATATATATTATATATATATTTATTAAAATAAATATATAAAATATAATATATATATAGATATGATAAACATATTATTAATATATAATATATATTATATATATAATATATATATCATTATTATATATATATATAACTAGTGAGCACCGGGTAGGATTATTTTGGCCGGAGCTGGGGAGAATATAAATTCTCATATCCAGGTTGAACCCAACGGAAATCGGAAGAAATTTTCATTTGAAATTACTTACCTTATAATATAATATTAATATATATATATTATATAGTATAATATATATATAAATAAATAATATAATTAAATATAATACATATATATTAAATAATATAATATAATATGATTAAATATTTTGTATACCGGGTAATATATATATATAGTATATATAATATTAATATATATTAATATTAAATATACAAATTATATATATAATATATATATAATAATATTATATATTATAGTATATATATATATAGTTTTATTATTTATTATGTAATTAAATATCATATAAATTAATATAAAAATATTAATATATATTATAAATATTCATATTTAAAATACATTAATATAATAATATATATTTATATATTATATATAGATATATATATATAATCAGTATTTATAATATAGATATATATTATCGTATATATATATTAATCGAAATAAAAGTAATATTTAATATATATTATAATATATATAATATATAATATTATATATATATATTATATATATATAAAATACATAAATATATATATATATATAATATATATTTTATACACCCATGTACACAGAAAACAATATAAAAGCGAGGAGCGACTCAGAATTGCTTAAGCAGCAGCAGAATTAATCCAAGGAGACATTACATCGTAACGCTATCCTAGCTAATGTTAGAAACTTACCTCATGCGATAGGGGAGGAAGTTAAATAACTGACTAGCTATGAAGGGGAGGGGACTAAACGCATGACAATAAACACACAGATAGTGTTAGAATTACTGTTTGGGCATGCTGGGACATACCGATTAACTATCAAATGAGGAAACCCTGCAAAGAAAAACAGGTCAAGAAATATTAAGGCACAACTTTACCTGGACATCGTTGAAAGGAGAAGCATAAAAATGGAAAATCTCAAAGAAAAATAAGAATCTCAATTTCAAGAGGCAAGAGCTGGCCGAAAAAGAAACGGAAATCCAGACACAGCAGATGATGATCAGTCCAGCTGCCATATCATACCTAAACTCTATAAAAAGATTTCTTTATTCGCCTACACGTTTTATAATACTCAAAAAAAGTAAAATCCAATCAAGTGGAATTTAATGAAGAAAGCACAGAAATTTTCGTTCAAAATGGGGGAATAGATTGATTTGAAACAAATTTTCTGCCATTTCTTTGTTACAGACATTGGATTTAATCGAGATTAATAAAGTATGTCCAGCAAATAAACCATTCAAGTGGAGTACTGGTTCAGAAGAGATTAACTCAGAACATATAGGTAAAGATAAACACTCTCAGCTGCAAGAAATTCAGCGAATATCATTACATCAATATTTTTGGACTTGCCCATATAAAATGAAAGGTTAAAGTATGTGTGGGATTGATAAAGATTTTCAAAGAAGGAGGAAAAAATTGACAATGTATTAGTGCTCTTCGAGCAAAAATATAGTAAAGTGAGAAGACCTTTAAAGGTGGGATTTTTAAGAATACAGAAATATCAATCAATGTGCTACTAACTGTCACGATAAGACGAGAGGAGCGAGGACGCGACAAAGCAGAGTCAGAATGAGGTATGAAGCGACAAGTTGTAATTATGAAACATGTTTTAAGTTTGCATGTCTTAACAGCTAGTCAATCTTTAGATTGATTGAAATTTTCTCAAAAAATAAAAATAATTAAATTTTATTGTCTGGAAATTGTAGGTCATTTTAGTTCATCACCTGCTAGAATAAATGAAGCGTGAATGCAAAAAATCTGATTTGCCCAATTGACACAAGCTACGTCAAGAAGTGGAACAGATGATGTCGTCATATAACTTCCAACGATCATATGACGCAATGAAAATTGGCAATTATTATCAACGTAATTAATGTCCAATTCGAAAAACAATCTAGATATTTAAATGCAGTAATATTGGAAAGCTAATGGCGAATATAATAGATGTACAGAACCATTTGAAAGAATTAACCTAAACAGAGGCAGTGGATTGAATGATGTTGAATGTATCATTTGTAATGCTTGGCGTTAATGCACATTGCAGGAATAAAAATTCTTGCAAACAAACAGGGAAGACAATAGCGGTGGACTATTGTAAAGATTGAACGTTTTAAGTAAAAATTCTGTAATCTGCTGCTTCTTGAATGCTTTTGGTAACTAATAGTAGAAAAACTTATTTTGCAACACGTTCAAATTCCAACAATACAAATTAGCTCCTTTGAATTTATGAGGATTCAGAAAACAAAATTATTGCCAAATAAGAAAGATAGTAAAACTTTTTTATAAAAGCTCAAAGAAATATACAAAGTTCAGATTACGATGACAAAAAATGATGATAACAATGAAGCATCTCTATACAATTCAGTCACATGAAGTAATAGAAAATCGATAAACGCAGTATTATAAGAAACACATTCAGATTTTCTAGGAAGAAGATTTTTGATGCCGATGCTGACAAGAGAAACTATCGTTAAAGAAATGAAGAAGTAACTTCAATACAGTATCAACGCAAGTGGAACGAAAAGGAGGGAAAGTAAAGATGCAGGAACACGAGTAAAGAGCAGTGGAGAAAATATGCGAAAGTTAAGAAAATATACTGATTCAACTATTGTTGATAGTTGCAGCCATTTCATGGAACGAAATCGGGTATGCTGGATCCACTGTATTGTGGGATAAGAAGAAAAACTCTCCGTGCATTACTAAGCTAAGAATATCTCCTGCTCCACCTTCAAGTGTAGTACGTGGGAGATGTTTAGGCCAGCAGGAAAATCTACATAGTAAAAAGCAATGCCTCTTCTCCCCAAACACTAGCGATAGCCTCCTGTTCTTCACATATTAAAGGCATCTGAATGTTTAAAAAGATATTCGAGAATGTACCGTACAAAGGCAATGCATGTAGCAGCTTCCTTGTACGACGTTGCGCTAAACGACAAATATATAACTTTCTAAAAAAATTTTGGATACGGCTAATAAGTAATAATAAAGCGCTGGCACATCAGTTCTATATATATTATATTATATAAATATATTATATATAGTAATATATACATAAGTATAGTATATATATTATAATATATAGTGATAGTATCTATATATAAATAATATTTGCTTATATCGCAATATTATATTACATTTGTTTAAAAAGAAATAAAAAATATAAATAAACTTTATATAAAATTTTTTATTTTATAATATCTGATTATCTCCTTTTAAATATAATGTATATGACAATTATAAAACTATATATATAGTATAGTATATAAAGTATATATTAATATATAATAAATTAATATATATATAATATAGATTTTTATGATATTTGAAGTTGGTGTAGTGTAAAATATGATATTAAATATACCAGTCATAGTTTAGGTAATACTATATTATTATGATATATATATATATTATATATATATATATATAAATATAATAATAATAAATAAATATCAGATTTCTATATATATAATATATTATATAGATTATATTTATCTATAAAAGTCTCTCTCTCTCTTAACCATTATAAACTCTTTATATTAAAGATAGGATTATATAATAATGTTTTTAGGTCTTATGTCAGCATTTATGGAGAGTTAAAATTAATTTTGGACAATTTCTGTGGCATTTACTATTTTCTGTTTGTATCTTTAAATTATAATCTGAATAGAGTTATTTTTGACTAGCTTTTTGTTACTTTGGATATCCAAATCCAACTACCATGGATTTCCAATTTCGATTCACATTTATTTCATTGTAAATGGGTAGCAGTTTTGCTTATAGATATAATTTTCTTGTTGCTTGATAAAATAGTTGCTGCTTACTTAATTTGGAAACGAGATTGTAATTGATTGAAAAGTAATGAAACTTTTGTACGAACCCAATTCTCACAAAAACCATGAATATATTTGTTTTTTTCAGTAGAAGTTTCATTATATTCTTTCTGATTCAGATTGACTATATATATTCGATTTTGTTTTATTTCAAGAAACTACTATCGTTTAAAAACTTATATGGTCTCGGGCGCGGAGAAGCCGGGACATTAGTGTCTCCGGCCTGACCGGAGAGATCTTTAAAAGCCGAACCCGGCCAAAGCCGGTGCCTGGAGGCCCGAGATAGTTCCAGTGACATCCCTAAGTATATATTTTGTTGATAAATTATCAATATATGGGAATATATATTATTTTATATTTATTTTTATATTAACTCATCAGAAATATGGAGCAGTTACTTGACTTATATATATATATATATATAATATTGGATGAACCGATCCAGAAGTAAGAGGCGATCAACTCAACTCGCCTAGTGTTGAGAGATGAAGGAGGGTGACAGCAGTTACGTATGTCATGATCTGCAGGGGAGGGGCAAGAGTTGAAAGCATCGAGGAAGAAGCAATGACGCGCGATAGGACTGAGGGGTGATATGGCATTATTATGCAGTTACGGGGGCCTGACGTAAGCCGATGCGGAGATAGCACAGGATGAGTGGAAGCCGAAGTGTAGAATGCGAGAAGCCAGAGGCCAGAGGGGAATAACTTATTAAATTAATAAAATATAAACCAGCAAGGATCAGCAGTGAATAGATAGGTGTCGAGTAGGGAATAGAAGTAGGAAAAACAGGGAACTTTTGGGGAGTGCAGCTGCTTAGGCTCAGGGGGCTAGGGTCGGGCAAACTCAAGGATTCGAAATCCCTGGTACAAGCGCTTACCCATCAGTGGACTACCAGAGAGATCTCAGTTCAGTAGTAGGGAGAGGTGATGGCACGGACAAAAAGGAATAATTTAAGCAATTCTCTGAGTATGGAGAAATTACCGAGCCAAAGGGTGAGTGTAAACCGATTCGCGGGAAAGAGACAAGGAGGTGGCGTCAGAACGAGGAGGTGGGCGTTAAGCGTCGCGGCGGCATCGTCATTGGAGCAGAAAGCCCGGTAGCGGAGGTACGGCGGGGGTACGGAACGCCAGATGATTTAAACGGGGGTGGACAAATAAATATTGCAAAAATATAATAATATACTTTTTTATGTTGGTTTTTTTTAAAAAGAATATTCCAGATCCATTTCAAGTAAGGTATTATAAAAAAGGTTACTACAGGCTTAGTTACATATAAATTACAAGAACGATTTCTGGTAACTAGCTACAATATAAGAGAAGAATAAAAGTATTAATCAGCCGAAAAGTAAAATAATAAAGAAACGCTATTACAAACATGAATTAATAAACAAATACACGCCTTTAAAAATAGATATCTTCATACTCAACATTCAAGAAATCTCAACAAATTGTGATCAAAACATTAAGCTTCACTTAGTACTGCCAGAAAAACCGTTTCTTTTGGGGGTTCTTACCATTCCTACCGAACCTGACATATATGAATAAAAATAGCTTCTCAACGACCAGGAGGAGAGTGTGCTAGAAATTATTAACTCAAACTTGATATCATGAAAAACCCTTCTGGCCATTTCATAGCAACCGACAGGACAATCCTGCTGTGCCATTCATGTTCGCAGAGCGGGGCATTATTTCCTTGCCAAGACTGCAAATTTGAATTAGCTCTTTGCTTCCTTGATGACTGTATCTTTCAGTTTAAACGATGAGGTTCCCTCGGGTGTGTCTTGACGGTGAATAGAGAGTCATCGCAATTGGGGGCATTACTATCAAGAAAGACATATGATATTCCAAATTCTCATCTTGCAGGTAGGTTTTGCCGCGCTGCGAAAAGCCACATACGTCACTATCAGGCGTTCCGAGGGTGTTGCAGAGTATAAGGCGGCGGCTTTTCCAGCTTCTCTGTCCTGTTTTTTTTTTTTTTTTTTTTTTTTTTTTTTTTTTTTTTTTTGGGTCAAGCCTAGCAAGCTGCTCTCGTTATAATTTTAATCGCATTCTCTAGAAAAAGAGTGGTTCCCTGTCGCGAGTTCATTCTTTGGTGGGTTCAAGTAGCTTAAGGAATCGATGAGATTTTTTTTTATATGTATTTTTAATAACAGTTGTCACCCCGTTGTGCGCCACGGGCGAGATACTAATTTCCCACGATAGTAGTGGTGATTGAAGCTGACATGTTGCCTCAAATCATCTAACGCAAACTTACGTCAGAGCGAACCGAGATCGCGGCTTGTAAAGTGAGGGAAAATTAATAACATGAGATATACGAAACACAAGGATGAGTGGATAGAGAATCCACAGAACGAGAGCTGGAGGTCAAAAAAGGAAAAAAGAAAAATAAAAGCTGCATACGTAGTGAACCAGTATGGAGTTACTAACATCAACACCAAAAACTCAAAATGTGTGTCACACGCCACCCCCTTGGTGAAGCGAGCGTTTTAAAAGGTGGTGGTAATAAGGCCAGTCGGATTTAGCCCTGAGAAATCGTTCCTCGTAACTACAGTAACTGCTAATAGAAAAAGGGGATAAAGCAGACCAAACATCCGGCTCGGCCGCAAATTAATGAGGGTCAAGGAACTAACGAAGTAACAGGGAACTATTTGATCCAGTCGTTTGGCCGGCCTTTGACTCGAAACCTATCCAAGAAGCGGATACGAGAACCAGAGCCCCCCCATCACAACAGATATGAGAAGCATATAAACCCATAGGGGTCGGATGGAACTTTTGTATAGTGATACCTAACTTGAGAAGTAGGAAAGAAAATAGCTCCGCACCCAAAACTAACTCCCAGTTTCTTTCTTGAGGCCGCCTACCACAACTGTGATATTGAGTTCTCAAAACATTTTTTGTTTATTGTTAGCCCAGTGTTGTATATTTTATAATAGTATAAGACGAGAGAACCGTGGAAAGAGATAGAAAAGTTAGAGTTGTCCCTTAGAGAGAGAGTCTTTGTAGTAGAAGTTGACGTTTTTAAAGATATAAATTTCACTAAACCTTGAGACGCACCAATCCTGAATTCTACCTCAGTTATAGGCGATAGATAGAAAAGTCGGAAAAGATAGACAGAGGCATCTAGAAGTAAGAGGGAGCAAAATTGATATTGATTGAAGATCGAAAGGTCAAGTCATCCGAGCATATGAAGTGATAACATGTTAATGTGCAGGGAAAGTTTTTATTCTATCTGGATCGAAAGCAGGAATGAGTAGGAGATAAACAGAACTCTGAGGAAACAGCCACTATGACAGAAAAAAAGCATGCCAATCCAACAGCCGACATTGACGATTTGAAGAAAGCTAGACATAAGCAAACAAAGAAAAGAAGGAAACCCAAGGAGGGAGGGCTTGGAGAGCAGTGACCGCGTGCCCATAATCTCCGTCAAACGCTTGGAATATGTCAGCGCTCACCTACCACAGAGTCCTTTCCCGTATTCCTAAGCTGAAAAAACCAATAAACTGTAAAATGAGAAAGTTAATCGCTCAGTAGATTCTCGAGCATGCCGAAAGCCCGAACTGGTTAAGTCAAAAGAAGGGAACACAGAGACCAGATGATCTAAGCAAGTGAGAGTGAAGAAGGGTTTCAAAGGAGTATTCATGTAGAAGAAATAAAAGTGAGAGTCTTATAGGGCCGTGTAGAAAGGATAAGCAGTAGCATATTTTTTTTCCGAATAGTGGAATACATCATCGCGCACTTCCAACAGACGTGGGGAACAAGTGCATAGCTTTGAGGCCATAGAGGAATTTATTAACGAGGGGGATACAGGACGGAAGCACACTTTCCTTTCAAAGACTTCGGAGAGGAAGCCATCGGGTACCGCCTTCCTAACGCTTCATAGCGATTGTTACAGGCGAGGCTCACACCTAGATCACATATGAGAATGACTAGGTGAAAGCATTAGGAAGAACCTGAGAGGAAATGGAGGAGAAGAGGAACTATTCCAGAGAGTCCGTCCAGGGGTTAGAATTAGAGGAAAATGGTAGGTCAAAGAGATAGGCCTTGTGTTCCAGTATGGAGGTATTAACGAACAGATCACAAGATCGAAGAGGAGGAAAGGATGATTATACAGAAGTTGTGTAGCAGATGTTTTTGCAAGAGGCTCAGAGAGAGTTTGTCGAGTAGAGACCAAAGAGGTTTGCTTCGATTAGAGTCGTTTAAGAAAGCCGCTTGCCTCATCGAAGAGTATCCTCCTGCAGAGATTTCTAGCGTGAATAAAAAATTGGAAAGGGATAAGGAGAACGAGATATTTTTTTCGCAACACCGATAGAGCATTGCTCTTACGCCTGAATGGTCAGGGACAGCAGATCGAACCACGGATTTGGGAGAAGGATTTAGTCCAAGAAGGATGAACCTCTCATAACATTATGACCAGTTTAATCACCAAGTAGATATGCACGTGTCCCGACTTTATCAGCAGAATCTTGAAGCGTCTTAAGAGTAAAAAACAGTCACGCTTTTACAATATAGTTAACTGTAGAAGCAAATTGCGGGCCCCCAAACGAAAAAAAATAATGGGGGCCCCCCCTCGCCCAATCGCCCCGATCAAAGTGCCAGAAAAAAAAAAAACGCATAGGGAAGGATGGAGATGTTGGAGAGCAGAGTATTGAAAATTAAGTGGATTTAAAAGTGTTGTGTCAGCATTACCTGATAGGAGCGGAAGGTGGTGTATTTATAGGAGAGAGAAGACTCAGTTGGTGAAACAATAAGGTCAAGCGTGTGTTCAAGGGAAATCGGGTTTGGGAGAATCCGGCGAATGTGGTGTAAGGGGTTTACTTAAATGACAGTTGCTGTCGCAGAGATCGTTTGAGAATACTGAATGATTCGCTTCTCGCCTCACCGAAATGCAGTATTGAAGAAAGTGAGAATCCACAACATTCAGTATTTTGTTGTACATTGATACCCCGTAAATGAGGACCTCCTATTGGATGAGGAAGAAAAACATCTCCGTGCGAGAAAGTCTGTAAGGTAAATCCAAAAAAACAGCGCGAAAATCTTGTTCTTAGGGAGAACAGATAGCAGAAGCAATATACTGAAATCTTGTACAAGTAGAAGGCTAAAGATTTTAAGCCACAAAAAACATCGAAGTTAAAGATTGAGATTCGCGACGGTTTGGGATATTTGTATTTTTACATAGCACATCTTCACCCCTTCAGACTCTACGAATTATGAAATAAGTTATAGTTGGATAATATTAAACTGATGTTGAAGGATGATAGTTCTGTAGCATGCCTGGGTCTCAGACATAAGAGCAGAAAATTAGGGTTAAGAGTTTAAGGAGGTAGTATTCGCAGTGAGCGAGAGTTAGAGGAGTGCAAGCCCATGAATGTGGTAAGAGTCCAAAAGAAAAGCCACCCTCCAACCGCCTCGCTGCAAATCCCCTAATCGAAACACCGCTACTCCGCAAATATAATCAAAGAAGAAAAAAAGAAAAGGGAAATGAGGAAAATTTATTCGTACGGCTAAGACCTAGAATTTAAAAAACGATAAAACCACTATTTAGCAGCAGAATATCTATAAATAGTGATAAATAATCATGAAAAGTTTAAAAACACTCTACCGGCACTCAACCGCACGCTTCTCACGAAATTGTGGGAATACGTACAAATAAAAAAAGAACTATTGATCAAGCAAAACAGTAGATAAGTGTATACCAATATAATAAATGCCTTGCCAAATAAGGGTGAAATTACGCTAAACGACCTAAGTTGGAGAACCGCTAAAAATCTAAAGTAAAAAGAAAAATCGATAGGAAATAAAAAAAAAACATTAATTGTAGAATTTACTAAATTTAACTAGATTATTTAGTGGTCTAAAAGTTTTCTATAAGTTTTTTCTAAGTCCCCAAGAAAGTAAGAAGTATCGGCTAGGCTATACGGACATTTTACCTGATAGACCCGACTTCAAGAAAGGCGATACTACCGATAAACCTGATCCTGATATCATCGGTACTCCCTAAAGATATATAATATAATATAAATATATATATATATTATATAAATAATAATAGTATATATATATATTATATATATATATTATTATATATAATATATATTATATTTCTGCTTAGTAACACTCACGGGAAGTGCCCTATTCAAGGAGGGGTGTTGCAAACCCTCATAAGTCAAAACTCTAACGGTCAATTACGCCAGAGCAGGCAAAGACGCTGGCTTCAGCTGGGGGAGAACCTAAATCAAGGCAGGAAAAGACAGAAGGATTTGAAGAGAAAGTGCCCATACGAACAGAGGTTGGCGGAAAGAAGGAAGCGCCCGACACGACGAAACTCATGCTTGAGTTAGCCAAATATCAACCACAAAGGACTCATGAAGACACAGACGCCCTAGTGCTGACGAGGGCGACGGTAAAGTGTGTGGCGTGAGTGGAATAAAAAGTTGCCCTCGAGACATCCGCTGAAGGTACTAAAATATAAAGAGATATTGAAGGCTTTAAAATACATTGCGCCGCACAGATAGAGGGTCAAGTGAACTGATAAGTACAAAGAACAGTTTTTATTCGATTTGTGGCCTTTGACTCGACTCTTATCCAAAAACCCTATGCTCCATTTGATAAAGAGAAAGCTGAAAATTTATTTCGACCAGGGAGCCCAAACCTGGCTAAAGCCCAACGCGCGATACTAACAGAATTAAAGCATTCAAAATTAGAATCTCGCGCTAGGTTATCAAAGTTGGGATCTACATCAAAAATCAAAGAACCTTTGAAACAGATGTTCTCGTCTGTGTTGTATATTAACTGATCTCTGTTAAACCCGCCCTTCCTCACGTTCTCTGCGATCTTTCTGCTCTCATGGGTATTTTAACGGTATTGAAAGGCGATGTGCGGGATATTCATAAATTGGCCGAGGCAGAAGCTGATGCGTTCTGTAAGAATCCCACCAAACGTCATATAAAGTAAAAAATCCTATTCCAGAATTAGTTTCGGTGCAATGCTCGTCCCATCATTCCTTACCTACAGGCCAAGGTTGATCCCCAAACCTATGATAACAGTA
>JABUQX010004713.1:22500-24105 GCA_015478945.1 Trachelipus rathkii
CCGTCTGCTCTCACCTCAGAGATTTGTGTTAGGCTTGGAATTGGGTTGGTTTTCTTTTGGCTCTTCATATTAAAATTTTGCCCCACCCACTTTGAAAAGGACTCTGCCCGTGAGTGGTGGTTACCGAAAAAAAGTTCTATTTTTATGCAGAAAGGTACAAATTTTTCACCTTATTTGATGGATTATAGGCTAGAGTGAGGTTAGAGTGTTGTCTGATAACTGAATTGTCTTGTTGAGAGAAACGATATTAGTTTGAAAATAAATGTCAATGTGTTTGAAATCTTGCATTTATCATATTCAAAATTACCGTCGACACAATTGTTTTTATAAACTATGCAAAATTCACAAACTAACGGGAGATTTTCTTCATTCAGTCTTGCACTATGTAAAGTGCTTGTAAAGGATGTTTCTAATTTGGATGTGAAGATTATTGAAAACAGTTTCAATGTAAGGAAGTCGAGCATTTACAAGATATTTAGTAACATTGGAAGAATGTTTTAGGTTGATAGATGTTATTCAGGAATAAATAAACCAGTTTATCAAAATGGTCAGAATGAAACAGATTAAAGTAAAAATTTATGGAAAAGTGTGATATCTTAATTTAAGAATTTCAAACTGAACAAATTTAACAGACTCTAAAATGCTGGACTTGTGGTTTACAAATTTATTAGAAAATGCGATACAGATAAAAAAAAAAAAGCTAGATCCAAGTAAAGAGAAACTGTAAATTCATAGGAAGAATGAGAAATTAAAATATAGAAAAAGGAACAGAACCACAGCATACTATTTTAAAGATAAAATTAATATTTTAATGTTTTGAATTAAGGCAGGAGTATACGCAACCCGTGGTTCATCGATCATAGTAAATAAAAATAAAATTTTGGGGAAGATAATATGGACGGTAGGTAAGCACATAGATATTTTCCTTAACATAAAATAAAATTTCGTTTTTAATAAAGTTATACTTAAAATCAACTTTAAATATTAATAATTATATAAAGCAGTTGTTGTCTTCGAGTTTTTAACAAAGTTTAAACAAACATTTTCTCGTCTCCCACTGGCAAGTTATCCTCAAATCTCTATATATATATATATATATATATATATATATATATATATATATATAGTGAGCTAAATATATATATATAAAGTATATATATATATATATATATATATATATATATATATAAATATATATATATATATATATATATATATATATATATATATATATATATATATATATATACATATATATCTATATAGTTTATATATATATATATATATATATATATATATATATATATATATAGTGAGCTCAAAGGCCGACATGCTCCAACCAATGGCAATTGAAAGTATGAAAGGGAAAGGTAATAGGGAAAATAGACAAAGGAATTCTGTTACAGACTTTACCTGTGAAGTAAATGCATGATTGAGCACAGCGGTTAAGTCTGGGGTCAGAGAGATGGATTGTGAAAAGATGAGACTGTAGAAATATATATATATATATATATATATATATATATATATATATTTAAATATAAGGAAGTATTTATAGAATGTATTTATTTTTTATAAAAAATCCCCGTGGCGCAGGAGGTTGAG
>JABUQX010004714.1:12500-18586 GCA_015478945.1 Trachelipus rathkii
CAAATAATTTACACAAATATAATTTCCTTTTCCCATTAATACAACCTATATGATTGAAGAACCTATCTTAACCTATTCAATGTGATACACTCAAGTGATATATGCCTGCATCATATATATATTATATATATATATATTATAGTATAATATTATATATATATATATATATATATATATATATATAATATATATGTATAGTTATATATATATTTAATATATTATATATATATATATATTATATTAGAGGCGACACTACACTCGTGCTGCCTTCGTACTTGGCAACGAGTAAATTTAAGAAACCATCGAATCTTCTTCAAATTTCGTAAAGTTACGATAAAAATTTTTCTTTATTTTTTTGAGGAAATAGGGTCATCTGAAAGATAGCATACCATTAAACGACGTATAAAATGTATTGATTAAATACAACATAAAACAAAAAAGGAAGAATCAGTATTGGCATTAAATATGCTATTTTTTCAATCATTTATAAATGGTGACTGATGGTGCTTCTCCGAAAAAGCAGAGAGAAAATTTGAAGACAGTGTGCAATACACATTAGTGAATTAATTTTTTTTACAAGTTGCTTTTTCTCTACCTAGGAATCTAAATAATACACTCGTTTTCCTTTTTAAAAAAATTAGAATAAATCATTTTACTTGTTTTAATGGCACATTTTCGGAATAAAAATAATTAATAATTTAAAAGTCTCTAATAGTCTGAATTTGAAAAGTAAAAAAATAAGTTACCCATTGAATCAGTCATAAGCTAAAGAAAACTGCAAAATAGGGATAACTCAAATATCTAATGTGAATAATTATTACATTAATTTAAACTTTATTGAAGAAACTCATATCCTCCTTTTAAATGAAACTCAAGTGTTTGATTGAGATTTCTGACAGCGAATCATGTTCTATTGACCCTTACTGTCTCTATTCTCAATTTTCAGTCAAAGAAGGTTGCTGTGTCGTTTCTTTGATTTAGAGTCTTCCGAATTTTCTACCTTATTGCTCAAGCTATCATGTCAATCTACTGCAAAATTCATCCTTTTTTTTCATTTTTTTATAAAGGTTCACACCTCACGGGCATAGCCAGATTCTAGGAGGGGAACTTCTCTAGGTAATTTCTACCTAAGGACCCGGACGAGGGATCGAACCCGGGCCCTTGCCATGCGACTCTGTCGCTCTACCGATTGAGCTGCGGTAGCGCCTGTTCTGTATATATCTGTCTCCTAACTCAACTGACTATCATAAATTCTTCGACTTTTTAAACTTTAAATTAGAATACATTCTCTCTTCCTCGCCTTTTTCTGAAATCATCATTTTTGGTGATTTCAACCTTCACCACCATCAGTGGCTTTTATCTGATTCTCAAGATACAGCTGGTGAACTTGTCTACCATGTTTCTATCCAGAATGTCTTCGAGTAGTTTGTGCAGCTCGTCTTGGAAATAGACCCAATTTTCTATACCTTTTCCTAACCTCTAATCTTTCTCCTTATTCTGTCAAACCTTTTTTCTTCTCTGGGTTCCTCAGATCATCTTTTCATTTGTAAATCCTCTTCCACTTTTTCTACATTCCGCAGGAAACAAGAAAGAGTCCTATATTTACGACGGGGAAACTTTTTGGCATTACGGTTTTGTTTAGTGGTCGGACTTGCAGTTATACTTCTTTGATTTCCCATGGAATGACTACTGCTTCCATGGAAGGGGTTCCTAGTAGGGTTAGCTGGGCACCGGAATTTTGCGCTCCACATCGCACCGCACCGCACCAGAGTAAGCGCACCACGCACCGCACCTCTATGTTTCAATGCTCACCGCGCTCTGCACCACGCACCGCACCTCTATATCTTAAAAATTGCACCGCACCTGTACACTGGATTTGTGTTACGCCACCGCACCGCACCTCACCGCACCGCACCGCACCGCACCGCACCGCACCTGGTGTGTCGGCAATACCAACGTGATTCTTTTTGGCATGGATAGGTACGCTCCATTTTCTTTCCACTTCAACTAAACCTAACAAACCTTTATTTAACTCTGTTTCTTCCCGCGCTATTCGCCATAGGAACGTCGTTGCCTTCAGGAATTACCGTCGCCGTCTTCAAAACTTCAGAAACTCAGGCAGCTTATATTTTATCCCGAATCTATTCTTCGTGACACTGAAACTCTTTTCTCCATTGAAAATACAATAATCTTACTGATTCCTCTTCCTCACTTAATTTCCGTCATTTTGAACAAAAAAAAAAAATAATAATAATAATA
Source organism: Trachelipus rathkii (assembly GCA_015478945.1). NCBI lineage: Eukaryota > Metazoa > Arthropoda > Malacostraca > Isopoda > Trachelipodidae > Trachelipus > Trachelipus rathkii. Next base: position 14,760 of record JABUQX010004714.1, read on the forward strand.
TAATAATAATAATAATAATAATAATAATAATAATAATAATAATAATAATAATAATAATAATAATAATAATAAATAATAATATATAATAATAATAATAATAATAATAATATAATAATAAAATAAAAAAATAAAAATAAGGTTAACTTTAACTTTATTTCTTCCTCTTTTCCTCCTCTTCAGACAACACAACCGCCATTTTACTTGCGCCAAAGCTAAGCTCTTCACCCAAACATTTGCGTCTAATTCCACCTTAGACGATTCCGGAGCCATTCCTCTTTCTCTACCTCCTTCCAACTCATTTATGCTTAATATTGTAATTTCTTCTAAAGATTATCTCTCTCTCTCTCTCTCTCTCTCTCTCTCTCTCTTCTTCTCTCTCCATCTCTCTCTCTCAGTCCTCTCGTCTCTCTCTCTCCTCTCATCTCTCTCCTCTCTCCTCTCTCGTCTCTCTCTCTCTCTCTCCTCTCTCTTCTCTCTCTCATCATCTCTCTCTCTTGTGGATAGAATCCCATTACATCTCTTCTAAGCGAGCTTCTACGAGGTTGTGAGGTTTTGGGATTCGCTTCAAAATTTGTTTACGCCACTTCAGTTGCTTCGCCTCTTTAAGGCTGTCCTTCGCCCCTCCCCCTGTTTGGAGTAATGCCGCACACATCAGGGGTGTTCCATTCACAACTTTTCTTGAAAATAGCTTCGCCAAACAAAGCGGGGGTCCTCATGGTTTCGCAACTGTCGGGTGGGAGAATGTGGCTATTCCTCTCTTGGGCTTGGCTTCGTCTTGTTCGGACGTTCAATGAGTACACCTCCTCCTTGATTAGGGCTCTGCCCGTGAGTGAAGGTGTTGTTATCTCAGTACAAATATACTATATATTATATATATATATATATATAATATATATATATATATATATATATTAATATAAGATATATATATATATATATATTATTCTATATATATTAATATATATATATATATATATATATATATTATTATATATATATATATATTATATTATATATATATATAAATATATATATATATATATATATATATTATAATATATATATATTATATGATATATATATATATACATAATATATATATATATATATATATATATATATATATATATATATATAATATTCTAGCACATTAAGTGTCTATTTATATATTATATATATTATATAATTTATATATATATCTATATACTAATTCTGCATTACAGTAATTTTGCAAAACATAATTGACTTAAGCTGAAAGGTGAAAACTTAAGAGCTTTTAAACATAAAATTTTTAGCAACACCATCGTTTTTTTTTGGGGTGTTTTTTTTTTTCCTTTTTACTTTGTTTTTTTTTTTTTGTTATATTTAAAAATCCATTATTAAGGTTTTTTTTTTTTTTTTTTTTTCTTTTTATAATTATACTAAATGCGATCCTGTTTGTTTATATTTTTAGTAGAACAAGTAAATGTGGTTTTTTAACGTAATTAGGTGGGTCAGAGGGTTTCCGTTTAATAAAGAAAAAATTAGTTGGTTTATTATTTTTTTATTATTTAAAATATATAGTTACAAATTCAATTTATTAAATATAACAAGATTCGAATATTATTATTATTTATTATTTTATTTATTATTATTAATTATTTTACTTATCTATTATTTATTATTATTATTTTTATTATTTTTTATTAACCGTCTATTTAATTCAAGTATCATCAGCTACTTTTAGTAATATTTCAATCCATAAGTGTTCTTTATGTCAAATTCAATATACTCAGAAAATGTCTATGGCCGGAATGTGAAAAAATAGATCGTGGAAAGGCATTATAAAATAAGAGAAGAAAGGAAATGTATGAAGAGATCTCGAAAGCCAGAAATGGTGGAATGAAAACAGTGGACGCGATCATTTATAATGTAAAATATTTTCAATCATACAATTTAGTAATATATATATATATATATAACTATACCATAAACTACTAACGTATACTACCTATATATATGTAATAATAAAGAAATTAAACTTATTAATAATATATATATACATATGACTATATATATATTTATAATTCGTAAATATTTCAATATCAAGATTTACTTGACGGAATTCAAGTACCTTATTAATTACTTATTAATTATTATTATCTATATTATTAATTATTATTATTATTATTATTATTATTGATTATGTGATTATTATTGGATTATTATTATTACTATTATGTGTTACTGTTATTTGGTTATTGTTATTGTTATTTAGTATTGTTATTAGTTATTGTTAAATTGTTATTCGTTATTCGTTAATTGGTTATCTGTTATTGTTGATCTGTTGTATTGTTTTTTTTTATTATTATTATTATTATTATTATTATTATTATTATTATTATTATTATTATTATTATTATTATTATTATTATTATTATTATTATTATTATTATTATTATTATTATTATTATTATTATTATTATTATTAATATTTCCTTATTTTCTAAGTACTATTATTAATGTATTATTACTTATTATTATTATTATTCATTTTTTATTATTATCTTATTATTTTATTATTATGTATTATTATTATCCCTTTACTGATCAATTCTCATCTCGATTTGAAAAGGAAATCAATATTTCCTAAAATGCAATTTTTCTTAATACTGAGTATGTCTTTCTCAAACCCAACTCAACATAATTTATTTCTTTCTAGACCTCCAAATCCAAATGCATTTTTAACGTTTTCAACAATTTCTTAACAATTTCTATTAGTTTCTATTTCACGAATAGCCTATTTCATCGTTTAGATTTAGAATTATTTTTTAGAATTATTTAGAATTATTATCCCACCTTTATTTATATTCTTAATAGATGCTGAAAATTCTAATCATCAAAAGCAAGGTTATAAAAATAGATCATTTACCAATTTTTAATTTAATAGTTTTATTCAAGTAAATTCAAATACAACTTTTCTTTTTCTTTTTTAATATTTTAATATTTTAATATTTTAATATCAATTGATCACCAGTATTGATTTTCATTATACGTGTAATTATATAAATAAAATTAGAATCTTTCATAAAAGCTTACGTCAATATTAACAAACAAAAAAATATTTTCTGGTAATAAATCAGCATAATCTTATATCCCTTGATTAATTAATTATATAAATTAATTAATTAATAAGATAATTAGGTAATTAATTAATAAGATAAACCATACTATCAAAATGTTTAGTTGTTATTTCGATTTCAGTTTATCGTGTTAGTCTAAATTAATACAAATTAAGTGTCAAATATTACTAATAAATTATCTCTTATCGAGATGAAAGTTATATGCGATATGAAATGAAGTATAGAACTCGTTATTAGGATAGTTACAAGTTTAAAACTCATTGAACCAGAAAAATTATCATATATTAAATTAATTGAAAAAAAAATTCTCAACTGGTATACGCTATCGAAATTAATAAGCTCTAGAATATATTAATGATTTCATTATAGTGTATTAATATATATAGTAAGTTCTAGAATATATTAATGATTTCATCATAGTGTATTAGATAATATACTATATATATCTCACGTATATATATAGTATACTATACTTATTATATACTATATATATATATATATGTATATAACTATATATATATACTATATATATATACTAGTATAGTATATAGTAGTATATATATATAATATATCTATATATATTATATATATACTATACACTTAATAATCATATATATTATATATCAGGGGGCGGCTTCTTGGCCTGGTCTGCAGCCGGTTTGGCGCAACCACCCATTTTCATACACTTGGCAGTTAGTGGTGCAA
>JABUQX010004715.1:0-12500 GCA_015478945.1 Trachelipus rathkii
TTATTATTATTATTATTATTATTATTTCATTATTATTATTATTATTATTATTATTATTATTATTATTATTGTTATTATTATTATTATTATTATTAGTTATTATTATTATTAGTAATATATTATATAGTGATGATAAGTGATAATGTTGGTTATCATTAATACTGTTTAGTTTATTATTATTATATTATTATTGGTTATTATTATTATTATTATTATTATTATTATTATTATTATTATTAGTATTATTATTATTATTATTATTAGTATTATTATTATTATTATTATTATTATTATTATTATTATTATTATTATTATTATTATTATTATTATTATTATTATTATTATATTATTATTATTATTTAGTTTACTAGGCTAGGGTCATCTCATTATTATAAACTGTTTAGTCTCTCTGTTAAATATAAATTGTGTTTTGAAAACGCCTAATACTTATGTAATAAAAGATCTAGTGTAATACCCTTGTAGCCCATTTTCGTCTATGTACTTATTTTTATATTAAATTCGAAGAGATTTTTAATAAGTATTACAAAACATTAGACATAAAGAGATTTTATTATTATTAAGTTATTATTGTTATTATTATAATATAATTATAATATTTCTCTTAATTATAATTACAATTATAATATAATTATAATATATTTATAAATTAATATGCTATAATTACTAATTATAATTATAATTAATATAATTGTAATTCTTATTATAAGTATATCTATAATTCTAATTTTAATTTTACTTTAATTCAATTTTTAATTTTACTTTACTTTAATTTTCATTTTAATTTTAATCTTACTTTAATTTTTTAATGTAATTTATTACGATTAAAATTATAATTATAATTATAATTCATTACATTTATTATTATTATTATTATATTATTATTATTATTATTATTATTATTATTATTACTATTATTATTATTATTATTATTATTATTATTATTAATATTATTATTATTATTATTGTTTGATCTTTCCCAATAAAATTTCATTTTTACTGGTAGTAATTTTGAAGATAATCTCCTCTACGGGCTTATGTATGCATACACATGCATACCCATATATATATATATATATATATATATATATATATATATATATATATATATATATATATATATATATATATATATAAGTGTATATATATATATATAGTTATATTATATGTTATATATATATATATATATATATATCAGATTGTTGTAAATGTAACGAACTTTATTCATGTATTAATAAAATGAAAATTAAATTTTTAATTAGCTTACTAATTAAAATTAAAAAGATATTCAAATTATATATTATTAGAGTACACTGCGCTAAATTTCAGATCGAGCTTAATTTGATTTACTAAAAGGGTTTATATATATATATATATATATATAGGTGTATATAGTATGGTATATATATATATATATATATATATATATATATATATTGTTTTATTAGTATATATATATATATATATATATATATATATATATATATATATATACCTATGTGATTCTCAATATTTTAATATTTTTAAGAAAATAATAGTGTTGTCAGAAATTTTTTTTGAAACCCACTGATTTAATTACCCGTTGAAACACACTGATTTAATTACCATTTAAAACCCACTGATTTAATTACGCTTTGAAACCCACTGATATAATTACCCTTTGAAACACTAATTTAATTACATTTTGAAACCCACTGATATAATTACCCTTTGAAACCCACCTATTAAATTACCCTATTGAGAAACCTTACAAATCCAAACCCAGATAAAAGTAAAAGAAATTATGAGTGAAGTTTAGGTTTATTATAAATCGATGTCAAACTTTATATATATTGACACTATAGTTTATATCCAAAAACTTAATGTTTCAATGGTAAATATGATGGTAATGTTTTGCTAAAACTTTTTATATGATTCAAACATAACTTACTGAATTGTTACGACAGTGCAGAGTTTGTTTTTATTCTAGATACCACATTTATGGATGGATAGTTAATATTGAAACCCACTGATTTAATTAACCTTTGAAACCCACTGATTTTATTACCCTTGAAATCTACTGATTTAATTACACTTTGAAACTCACTGATATATTACCCTTTGAATCACACTAATTTAATTACACTTTGAAACCCACCTATATTATTACTATTTGAAACCCACTTATTTAATTAGCCTTCTGAGACACCTAACAAAACCAAATCAAAATAAAAGTAAAAAGAAATTTATGAGTGATGTTTTTGGTTTATCATAAAATCGATGTCAAGCTTTATATAAATTTCCACTATAGTTTATATCCAAAAACTTAATATTTTATTTATAAACGTAATGGTGATGTCTTGCTAAAACTTTTAAACTGATTCAAACATAACTTTCTGAATTGGTACGACAATGCAGAATTTTGCTTTTATTCTAGATATTACATTTATGCATGGATAGTTCACGTTATTTACGTCATACGAGTGCAACTTTTCACTTAAATATTAGCTTTAAGAAGCTTATCAATATTGTTTTCAAATTTTTAGTAATATTTCTAACGATGATACAATACAATTTATATAGTCAATTATTAGGCACTGGTGTCGTAGTACTATGTGGTAATAGTGCTATGTTATGAGAAACAATTGAGTTGTAGGAAAACCTTAAAGATTTTTAGGACATGCTTGAACAGTGACATCAATATGACATATTACAAAAGATAAAATGTAGCTATATGAAATGTAGCTATATATTTTCAGTATTATGTAGCGATGTTGCATAGTAAATAAATAAATATATTATCTTAAAATAGCATTCATTTTCAGTGCATGAAAAAAGGTTTATTGTCATCATTAAAATGTTAAAGGAATATTCATTAACCATTAAATAAGTGAAAAGTATTCTTGTCATAAGCAATTTTTACCTGAGGCTTATTTAGTGTTTCATAAAAATAGTCGCATCAGTTTGACACACTCATCCCTTCGTCATTCCAAGAATTTTATATTTGACATTTTTGTAAAATTTTACTTCTCTTGAAATTACACTAATCATGTTTAACATCTTTTCATTTTCTTTCATTAATTTTAATTACCGTTTCAGGAATTATAATTTTGTTCTTCATTATATTTCAATTACTTATTTACTTTGAAAAAATTTAAATGTAGATATGTTGAAATTTGTGCAAGTAAAATGAACATACATACATACATACATACATACATACATACATACATACATACATACATACATACATACATACATACATACATACATAGGCTCATGTCTATTATCTGTGACTAATGTAGCCTAAGTCAAGTTTTTTTCATAATTTGCGTTATCGAACAATATGTACAATAGCGCGCTTAGCGAAAAAAGTTTGAACTTTTTTTTCTCTATTTTTATATAATCCTTTATTACAGCATACGTTTAAGCGAATTTGTTTACGAAATACGAAAAGTGAATTATGCACTAATATTTGATTAGGTTATAGGGTTATGTTAGTTACGTTAGTTGCATAGATGAACTTGTTTTTTAAATATTTTCTTGGGGCAGGAAGCTCTATTCTCTGACTTGGCAATTTAAGTGTTCACTTTTACCCACAATTATTTTTCTTATAATTTTGCCTTTTATAAAAAAATGTGGTCGGATTCATATAACGATATGGATAAAACTCACCTTGGGCTAGAGCTGGTCAGACATGATCCCCAAATACATACATACAACCCATTACTATACATTTTTAAAAATTCACATTTAACCTCAACATACTTAAAAGAAGGGGACAGTTGAGACATTCCTCATAATATCACTCTGAATCGTCACCTTGAACAGCTAAATATATGACCTTTCAATTAATGAGTAGAGTTTACAGGTGAGTTACAAAATATTATGTGTAAGCAGCGTTGTGTGGTCTTAAAGCCAACATGGATACAGGTAATAATATGTAATAATCATGACACAACCAGCATCACAGGAGAATAATAACGTAAGACAGACATGTGAAGAACACACAACACTACATGCAACTAAGAACACATTTACTGTGTGGCTAGTCTTATATTTCATTTTATTTCCTGGGCCTTCCACAACGATTTTATTTAATTTAAAAACAAAACGTACCAGCTTTAAAAATAAAGGAAAAACAGTTTGTACTTATCATAATTTTTATATTCTCCAGAAGTAAGAATTTAGGGCAAATCTAGTATTCTTGCGTGCAAACATTTTAAAAAATTTAAACCTTTAATAAGTTTTGAAAAATATTTGAAATTTTCGGCAATAAAGAAACATCTCTCACGTTTGTATAACCTCAGCACAATCACCGAGTATTGCTCCAAAATAAGTAAACAAAATGTTTAAATATTTAGATATATATAGCATATATATATATATATATATATATATAGGTATATAAGAGTATATATATAGTATAGGCAGCATAGCATATATATATATGCTAGTTATATTATTATTGGGTATATATATATATATTATTATTAGGCAGCATATATATTATGTTGTTGAAGGCTGGCTGTTACTATACATGCCATATACAGTAGCAAGGTTGTTGCTACATATTACAGCAGTATATGTTGGTTATTGTTATAAAGTATATATATTATATATATATATATATATATATTATTGTTATTATGATACATATATATATATTATATATACAGTATATTATATATTGTTATATTAAGGTTGTTATAGAGCACAGCAGTGCTGTACAGTGGTTATGCTGGCTGTTGTTGGTTTAGCAGCATGTTATTACATATATATATATATATTACATATATATATGTTGTTATATTATATATATATATATATATATATTATATATATTATATATATATATATTTTTATATTATATATATATATATATTATTATTATTATTATTACATATATAGCATATATATATATATATATATATATATATATATATATATATAAATATATAGTCAGCATCTCGAAAAGTCCAGAGCCTTCCAAATAACATCTATTACATGAAACCAAAATAGCTACTATTTTAATATCAGATATTTACCCCTGAAATTAATAACGCTTTATGCCAGCCTGTTAAATTGTTGGAAAAATTACAGTTTTTGAAAATAGGGAAGAAGCTGTAGTAGTCGGAGGGAGCGCGCAAAGTTGGGCTTGAATTTTTCTTTTTTCACTAAAGAATATCCCATGGTAAACAAGGAGAGTCAGTTTCCTCGGCTCATCAAGATGAGACGGGGTTCGTAACCCCTCTGTCCCTCCGGTCGGCTCGAACCCTGCGGATATGCAGTAACATTTTCTCTCCAAAGCGTAAAAATTGGTATTTGGCAACTTTTTGCTCTCGAGACTAATGCAGGTTTGAAGCAATCAGAACGTAAAATATTTCAGGTCCAAGATTTTTTAAATTTTAAGGTGTTATTAATAAATATTAGAATAAGTAAGTTTCATCGATGAAATTACTTGCTGAAATCAAAAATATTAGTTATTTATTTCCCTGTAGATGTTATAGTTTTCTAGTTACATGCTTGATCTTCGCCTATATATATATATATATATATAGCAGAGTATATATATATATATATATATATTATATATATATAGTGTTATAGTAGCAGCAGCATACAGAGCATATATGCTATTGTTATTGGAGCAACAAGAGCAGCAGCAGAGCAGCATAGCAGTTATATAGTATATATATATATATATATATATATGTTATTATATATGTTATATATATATATTATATATATATGTTATATATAGTATATATATATATATATATATATATATATATATACATATATATATATAAAGTTATTATATATATATATATATATAGTTATATTATATATATATATAGTTATATATATATATATATATTATCAGATTTCATGTAAATGAATACAACACTTAGTAAATTGTACATTAATGTATTAACAAAATGAATTTAATCAAATTTTTAATTACCATACCACTAAAAATAATAAAAATATTCAAATTATATACATAGAGGGCTACTGAGCTGGGCCTTCAAATGGAACCCATTGCTTGTTTCTATATATATATATATAGCAGTTACCGTGTATATATAAAGAGTATATATATATATATATATATATATATATATATATATATATATATATATATATATATATAAGTGTGGGGTCCTATTTGTTTACGTGACCCGTTTTTTTTTGTTTTTTTTTAAATATATTGCTACTATATGATACCAACAATGTAATTTCAGTGGTAACGGGCATGATCTCAAAAGTTCAAAGTACTTCTCAAATACTTTTTAAAAATCAACATTTATGTTAAATGCTTCTCAAAAAATGAAATATCTCGAAAATTCACACACTTACAGAAATAATACATATAAATCAGCGTATGGCTATTATAAAATGTAAAAAAAAAAAAAAATAGGCCTATGGTGTAGCTTTTTTATCGTATAAATACCCGAAAGTACAACACTTAGAGAAAAACCAATTACATATTTGGAATCATGTATAAAGCTTATTACAAAAATGTAAAAATTAATAAAAACTGCAAGGTTTAGGGGGGTTTATGGGGGAGAGAAGTGGGGACGCCATGTAATCTCCGTGGGAGGGGCGAGGACCCGCGACACCAAATACCAAAGAAGCGGGGTTCCGAGACCCTCGGGGGGAAAATCATACCCTGTTGTTCCCTGGAAGGCCGAGAGACCCGACTCCTGCCATCTTTGCGGTTTGCCCTTGGGTACTCTTTAGTAAAAAAAAAAAAAAAAATTGCATCCGACGGAGTAAAACGAAAAAGGTCCTATATATTTTTTGAATCATGTTCGTTACCACTGAAATTGACTGTTAGGATCATATACTAGAAATATATTAAAAAAAAAAAAAAAAAAAAAAAAACAACGGAATAGTAAAAAACAGAGGGTGTCCTATATATATATATAGCAGTAGTAGTATATAGAAGAAGTAGCAGCAGCATATATATATATATATATATATATATATATATATATATATATATATATATATATATATATATATATATATATATATAGTTATATATATAGTTATATCATATATATGTTATATATATAAAGATATATATATATATATATATATATATATATATATATATATATATATATATATATAAATTTTGTGATTCTCAATATTTTTAAGCAAATAAAAGTGTTCTAAAAAAGCATTTTAAACTCAATGATTTTATTACCCTTTGAATCCCACTGATTTAATTGCCCTTTGAAACCTACTGATTTAATCACTCTTTGAAGCCCACTAATTTAATTCCAATTTGAAACCCACTGATATAATAATTATACTCTTGAAACCCACTACCCAGGTGAGAACCTAACAAAACAGAAACCCAACCAAAATAAAAGTTTATATAATTTATGAGCGAGGTTTTCGGTTTAAAATAAAATCAATGTCAAACTTTATATTTATTCACACTATAGTTTATATCCAGACACTAAATGTTTTAATATTAGGTAAACTTTACGGTAATGTTTTGTTGAAACTTTTAATATGATTCAAACATAACTTACTAAATTGTTACGACAGGGCAGAGTTAACTTTTATTCTAAAACTATATTTATGCGTGGAGATTATACGTTATATGCTTCATACGAGTGCAACTTTTTACTTAAATATTAACTTTAAGAAGCTGATCAATATTGTTTTCAAATTTAGTAATAATTCTTCGAAACAACACAACTTATAAAGAATATTATTATTGGTCATAAGTCATAGTAAGTATCTGGACAGTAGTACAAGTTATGAGAAATAAATGAGCTGTAATAAATCCCAAAGATTTTTATTAGACATGCTTGAACAGACTTCGATATGACTTATTACAAAAGATTAAATGTAAGCAATATATTTTATGTTTTTTAGCTATGTTGCACAGGGAATAAATATATCATCTTAAATATAAGCATTCATTTTCAAATGAAAATAAGGATCTCATTAAAATTAAAAGAAGCCTTCTGATTTAAAGACCTAATTCATTTATATAAACTAAACAAATGAATTTAACATTGTGTTTATTTAGTGTTTCATGTAAAGGCACGTGTCAGTTGTTTCATTCCCTGCCTTCAATCTATATTTGATACTTTTAAATTTTATTTCCCTTGAAATTTGCTAATATGGTGAATATCCATTGAATTAACAATTTTAATTACTGTTTTGTTATACTTGTTCTTCATTAAGTTACATATTTACCTTTGAAAAGATTTAAATGCAGATACGTGGAATTTTGTGTGCGTAAATGAACATGTATATTACATGTACATACATACATACACATACTGCCACATACAGATACATTTTAAAAATTCCCAGTTGAAAACTCTATCCCACTTAAAGGAAGCGAACAGCATTAAGACATTTTTTATAAGATAGCTCTGCTTTAAAAGAGTTTAGACAAGGAAAGTTTGCAGAGTATATTGGTAAGCTGAGTTTAAAGTAGTGTGGTTGAAATTCCCAGCCCTGAAAGTAAATTTGGTTCAGATAAGTGATAACAAGAATGGAGGAAAGCTGTGGAACATACATCATAGAAAAGGGAACTGGTATACTTTAAATAAATGCATTTACTCCAACTGTTATGCCTATCACTGTCACTAATCCGTTAATTGAAGGATGTTTTTGAACACATTTTTAATATTTTACAGCTCCATTAGATTCACTTACCAATAAATTTTAATCATTTCAGCCATAAATTATTTATTTTATTTAAAATAATCTAATAAATTATAATACAATAAATATTTTTAGTCGACATTAAATATATTTACCAAAAGTTCACCGGGCTTATTTTAAATATTTAAATTATTATTAACACATGAGTCTTTTATCTTGGAATAACACCTTCTTCTTTAATCAAGAACTTATAAAAATAAAAAAAAATTAGTACTTCCTTTATACAAATTTCTTTGTATTGAATTTTATATTTCAAAAGAAATATTAGTACCTTGCGTAAAAACACTTTAAAAAAATTTAAACCTTTTTAATAAGTTTGAAAGAAATATTTGAAATTTTCGCGATTAAAGAAACATCTCTCAATGTTTGTATAACCCTCAGCACAATCGAGTATTTCTCTCCAACGACAACAGTAAAACAAAAATGTTTAAATATTTTTGCATATATATATATATATATATATATAGTATATATATATAGTATTATATATGGTATATATGGTATATATATATATATATATATTAGCATATATATATATATATATATATATATATATATATAAGGTTGTTATCAGAGGCGAGCTGTTATATACTGTGTCGCTCTGTAAGCTAGCACTATTAACATTACAGAAACGATCGATCTTTACAAATTTCATAATGTTACGATAATTTTTTTTTTTCAAATGAATGAAAATTTTACATAATAAATATAGAAGATTATGTAATTAAAACAAAAAGTGTAAGAATCACCGCCATTGAATAATTTTCAATCCATTAAAAAAAGGTGACTGTTCGTGCTCAAATCGAATAGCGGAGATTATGTGTGTGTGAATTTAGAGTATGTACCTGTCGCTCATATTTAGCATATATATATATATATAGGCAGTAGAAGAGTGCTATATATATAGCATATAGCAGTTATATATATGTTGCTACAGCATAGGAAGAAAGAAAGCAGGCAGCAGCAGGTTATATGTTATATATATATAGCATATATATATATATATATATAGCAGCAGGACCTAGTAAAAAGAATGTTGTCCACATGTATCTTAAAAACTATTAATGCTACAAAACGGAATACATTGCTGGAATGTTGGTCCAATTTAGTCCTGGAGTTATGTAAAAAAAAAAAAAAAAAAAGTATATATATATATAAAGAGTAAGCAGAGTATATAAGTTGTTATATAGAGTATATATAAAAAGGTAGTATATAGGTATATATATATATATATATATATATATATATATATATAAGCAAGGTATATATATATATCTCAAAAAACGTAAGCATCGCAAAATGAAGATTAGAATCCTGGTAAAATTTCACATACGAAAATGTAAAAAAAAAAAATAAAAATAAACAAAAATGCTATGGGGGGGAACTCGAGCCGGCGGGGGACAATATCTATATATTATTTGTAAAGGCATACACGGCAATGTAGGGGCTCGAGCCGACGGGGAACACACGGGGGACGTTTTTCCATACCCCGTAGGGGAGAGGGGCGAAGGGAAATTCCTCGCGACACCCAAAATACCAAGAGCGGTTCTGAGACCCTCCCGTAATTAGTCCACCCCGTAGTTCCCGAAGTCGAGAGACCCGACTCCCGCCATCGGTGCGGTATACCCCTGGCCGTAAAAAGCAAAATTTAATAGAAAGCCCATTTATTTTAACGAGAAACCAATAAAAGGTCTCAAGCCTTCTAATCATATTACTATAATTATTAACAATAATTTTTTTATTTTTTTATTTTTTTCAAGATGCTTTACTAAACTTTTACCAGGATTCCAAAAATGGATTCCTTAGGTATTGTAGTTTTTGAGATTTTTTTTTTTTTTTTTTTTTTTTTTTTTTTTTTTTTTACATTTCCAGGGACTAAAATTGGAACCAGCACCAGCAATGTATTCCGTTTATTGCAGCATTAATAATGGTACATATGACGATCAATGTAACGTTGACCATATATATAGTATATATATATATATATATATATATATATATAGGCAGCATATATAAGTATATATATATATATATATATATATATATATATATATAAGAGCATATATATATATTCTTGTTTACCAAGAAAATACACAGTCTATTAGCCTTCTCATAATCTGGCGATTTTCGTCAACTTCGTTATGTTTTTTAATAAGCGTTTTATGAGATTCACCTAAAGCCTGATCAATATTGTATTTCAAAGTTTGTTTTTAAATAATCAACACTAACTTCATATTTCCATCTAATACACAACTCAAAAAAGACAAATTTCACTATTAATAAAATTGCAAAGCGAAACATGGTTTCCAAAGAAAATTTTAAAAACCTAAAAGTTATTAATTAGACGAGCGAGAGGCGGCCTGCCTCCCTTTATAGTATTGAAAGCATAGGATATATTTTAATTTCAGCTACGCCGATGTGCGTAGAAGATATAGTGGATAGAGAGGCACAAAACAATATAAATGTCATTTGCCTTATTTTTAAGATTCTTGTAGATTGGCCTTCTGGCGGCGTTTCTTATTACAGCCAACATTTTTATGGTTTTTTTATTTGTTTTTCTTAATTATTAATTTGTTCTTAAAATAAGATAGGTACGTCACCGTCCCTTATCCTACGCCACCGATATATATATATATATATATATATAGCAGTATAAAAATTAAAGTTAGCATAGCAGTATATAGATATATATATATTATATATATTGTTGTTGTTATTATATATTATATATATATATATAAGGTATAGGTATATATATATATATATATATATATATATATATATATATATATATATATATATATATATATATATATATATATATGGAGGGGGAAGTGGAACTATGAGCAGCATGGTAAGGATTTCGAATCCACCATTGTACTTTTATTTTTGCTTCTGAAAGGTTGGTATCCCCAAGACATTGCATATTCTGTGAATGGGGCTCACAACGATTATGAGTCTGTAGCTATCTTTCATGAGGAACACTATACTAGCTAGCAAAAAAATAAAAAATTAAATGATGAAAAATAATTTCTTAACAAAATGCGAAATTGCTGTATAAAGGATCAAATTCCAGCATAAGAACATTATACCATTTTAAGAAAGCTGTTTTACATTAAAGCATTAAAACACTAGTTTCATGCAAGCATAAAGTTACAGATTTAGAATATCGAATGGAGGGAATACCAATAGTGTTATTTTCTGTGAAGATAGGAAAAATCTTACAAGAAATATGAGGAGTTATTACTTCCATCGATAGATTAAAACAGCAAACCTTGGGCTTATTTTTAGAATTTACTACGACTCGTTCTAAGTTTAACTATTGAAGAGTTTTGGATAAAAACCACAAAGCAATGAAGATTGATTCCAATCTACGGACTTAAAGAACTAAATGACCACTACCATGGTTATCAAAGGAATTATCAACTTGAGGTCGGCGGAGGGCCATGGTGATTGTAAGAAAAATGACAATACCAAGAAAAACCCGTAAAGGCAAATGAAGCTCCTCACCAAAGGTTTTGGTCGGGGATAGATGTGTCAAACTACCTCAAAAACGCAGGCGTGGAGAGAAAGCGAGCAAAATAAAAGTTTAGTTCAGGCCATAAAAGACCTCGTTTCGTGATTGATTTATATTGGGCCCAAGTCAAAAAATTTAAAAACTAATCATAGGTTCAAAGAGCAAATGCTCTGTTGATAGACCGGATTGTAATTTTCTAACGTAGCACTTGCTCTTCACTGAAAACAAAGAATCTTTCACTTGCGCTTCAAGCCCTGAAAGTAAAAGACCTGTTCAAGAG
>JABUQX010004715.1:17500-20000 GCA_015478945.1 Trachelipus rathkii
AAGTTGTATAAAGCAATACAGGGCTATTTATTTTTCTATTTAATTTTCTATAACTGATTGAGTAATTTCATTTATCTTCCTTAACTGAAGTACTCAAAGATTTAAAAGAAAATTTTTGCTGTTTTTTAACTATATTTGTAAAAAGCTGCAGATTATATACATGGATTTTGAAATATTATATAATATAGTACACTAATATTATAGTATATTAATTATTTATTATTTTTATATTTTTATTTTCTATCATCATATTAGGTATTACGAGAATGCTATTTGAATTATTGTTGATTACATTGGTTGAACACAAATGCATTTTCTATAAAGGGTTTAATTTTCATACTCACGAGTTCATTTTGGGTGCCATGACTTCTTCTAGGGAGATCAATTTTTAATATTCTTTGCTATCTCGCTATCTCATTAATTTTTTAATTCTTAGACTGTGCCAGACATATTTAAACACAGCTGACACGGTAATCAATGATTTGGTCGACTCTTTCACCCTCCCTGAAAAAGCTGATCGACTAAACATTTTCAGGAATATAACAGTCAAAAAATGTGATTTGTTGAAAGGCTTTGAGAAAAAAATTCCAATCTCATTCTTTAATATCCTTCTTCTCCACTCGGAAGCTAAGGAATTCTCTGCATAAAAAAGTGGCGAGCACTGCAGTCAAGAAGTCCCAAGGTTTTACTGCGCTGAAACTCATACGTCTTTCTTTCTTTCATTATCGTGAGGATCAAAGCGGAGAACAAAGAAAATTCATATGAAATATCTCTAGTTAAATTGTGACAAAATCAAGAATAAATTCATATAATTCGACGAACGTTCCTACGTCTGATGAATTCGGTTGTTTCATAGTATAAATATATTTATACTATGGTTGTGCTATGGTCCGATAGATAAATATCGGAAAATTTCGATTTTTCGATATATCGATATTCAAAATAGATATACGATATAAATAAAAGACCTTTCCAGTGCCATACATTTAAATGCATGACACACGAACATTTTTCTACGGTGGGGTGCGGTATTCCCCCACCAGTGATTGCAGGGGAATTTACTCTTTCACTGCATTTTAATAGTTATCGAATATCGATATATCGATCTATTACTGTTTTTCGATATTTTAGGCTACCTACCCAAAGTTCAACTGAATTCATTATACTTAGTGAAGGTTGTTCGTCAATGCAAGGATTTTTCCTTTTATTTAAATAATATAATTTGACGATGTTGTTGTATATTATTTAATGTGCTTTTCCAGCCTTATTTCCTTAGAGTAAATTAATAAAAACATTTCAAATTTCTAAAACAATTAGAAATAAATGAAAGTTAACCGCTTTAATGGAAACTATTATTATTATTATTATTATTATTATTATTATTATTATTATTTTATTATTATTATTATTATTATTATTATTATTATTATTATTATTATTATTATTATTATTATTATTATTATTATTATTATTATTATTATTATTATTTTTATTATTATTTTATTATTATTATTATTATTATTATTATTATTTTATTTTATTCTAGTATTATTATTTTTATTATTATTATTATATTTTTTTATTTTATTTTATTTATTTTATTTTATTTTTATTTTTATTTTTATTTTTATTTTATTATTATTATTTTATTATTATTATTACTGTTTTAATTATTATTATTATCATTAATATTCGATTTATATTATAATAATTATTATCGATTTTCATTATTTGATTAATATATCAATATTAAAATATTATTATATTATTATTATTATTTTATTATTTTATTATTATTATTATAGTTATAATTATTATAATTAATAATTATAATTAGAACAAATTATTATAATTATCTTATATTATAATTATAAAAAAAATTTATATTATTATAATTTAAATGATATATAATTAATTTTTATTTTTATTAAAAAAAATAGAATTTACTATTAATATAATTGTAATGTCAATTATATTATAATTAATAAATTATAATTATAATTATAATTATAATTAATAATTATAATAATATTAATAATATATAATATATACAGTATAAAGTATTATAAGTATTATAGTATTTAAGTTTTAATAATATTATAAAATTATAATTATTAAATATTATATCAATTAATTATTTTTATAATTATTAGGTCATTATTAATATTATTATAATAGAATAAAATTTTATTTAATAATTTATAATTATAATTATATTATATATAATATAATTATGTAATATTATAATTATTATAATAATTCTAATTCATATAATTTTATAATTATTATATTAAAATTATAATTATAAATGCATAATTATATTATAATTATAATTATAATATTTATAATTAATAATTATAATTTAGAATTATAATTATAAATAATTATTTTAATTATAATAGGTAATAATTGTATAATGTTTTAATAATTATAATTTTTATGAGTCGTTGCATTATTAAAATTGTATTATAAGTATTTATAAGTATTATAAGTATTATAA
>JABUQX010004715.1:27500-52460 GCA_015478945.1 Trachelipus rathkii
TCGTTGCAGGGTACTTCGACGAGCACGCGGCTTTCATAAGAAACTGCGCCTAACTCCTTGGTTCTCTACTGAAATCTTTCTGGCTCTGCAAAAAATCTCTACTTTTTGTATCTGTCTTTCCTCTTATTGATCTGATGGTTCTGTTTGCTACTTTCCCGAAAAGGAATCTCTTGCTCCTATTTTCTCTAACTCACCTGGCGATTCTGGCATTCTTCTCTCTTCTCTTTCAGGTGTCTATCTTTGCCTGTGATTACTTTGATGGGTGTGGCTCTGAGCTACGAAGTTGAAGGCGGGTGGCCGGATGGATTCTCTCGATTTTGAGGGAGTGTGCTTCGTGTATCCCGCCCTGTTACTATATCTATGTTAATATAACATTTCCTCAGTGTTTGGAAGACGAATGTAACTATGAAAAGGAAGCGTTGATCTTCAATATCGCCATATCTTACTTGTATTATCTAAGATTTTGAATCTTCTCATCTCATTTTAGATATCTGGATCTATTCACTTCTTTCCGATCGCCGTAGGCTTTGTAGTCGAGGTCTACTGCGATATTTTCCTTCTTACGATTTATGGTTCTCGCTTTAGGAATAGGGAGATTGCGTGGGGGCGCTTGCATTCAAAGTTTGACAGGTATGGCATGCGTATGCTCTCAGCCCCTCTTTGGGTTTTCTCCTCTTTTGCTCTTTGTTATTTTCTTTCATCGCTCATATCGGCTGTTGTTGATGGGGGACTTCTTTCTTTTCAGTCAATAGTGGTGTCTCAGTTCCTGTCTTATTCTACTTATTCTGCTTTTCATTAATGATCTTCTAACCTGCTCTAACTCTATTCACTCATTGCCGATGACTGACCTTCTTCTTCAACTATTCATCTGCTCTTTTTTTTTATGATTGCTCTGTTTAATGTTCCGTTTATCTGTGATTGGATGAATTCCGGGTGGGTCGTCTGAACCTTGTGAATTCAATTCTTTAAAATCACTTTAACAATCTCCCTTCTAGACTCTACTTTCTATCTTTGACGGTTTCCTCGTCTTCCTGTTGATTATAAACATTTGCTTAACATAAACAAAAATTTCTTGAAACTACATACAAGGTTCTAGGGGGACTAAAAAAACTGGGAGTTCTGTAGCTGCGAGACCTTTTTTCTCTTCGTTGCCAGCCTATACAAGGGCTCATGCTTGTATGGGTAACTGCTCTTATCTGGGGGGCTCTGGTTAATACCGGTATTGGATGGGTGGCAGGCAAGGGTTATAACTGTTGTCTTCAGTTCACTGACTCTATTTTTGCGGTGCGATGTTGGTGCTTTATTCTTCTTAGTAGCAGCGGCAAGTGCTCGAGGGAGCTTATCATCGTGTTCACTTTACGTGCCTCGTATCATAGGGTGCTGTATTGCCATGAGTTTTGTGTGATTGTTAGTATCAGCTAGTTGCTGGGTGCTTCCTCTTTTTGCCATCTGTTTGTGGAATTCTTTCATTCTGTGTTTCTGTGATTTATTCCCCACTTCAAGCTGCGTTTGTGCATCTGCGTGGTTTGCTTTAGTTGTTGATTGGTGGGCGTGCAACACCCTCCTTGAATAGGGCTGCGCCCGTTAGGACAATGTAAAAAAAAAAAAAAAAAAAAAAAAAAAAAATATGTATATAATGATGTACTGTGTATTTGATTCCTGGGGCTATTGAAAAAAATGAATATTTTATATACAATAATAAATTATGATTTTGCACTGTCTAACGGATTTTCTTCTTGTCAATTTTTTATTGGTTTCCTTTTTCTTTTGCGATTGCTGAATCTTCTTCCGAGAGAGTTTCGAGGCATAAAGACATTTGCTCATATCCACCTTATTGTGCTCTCTATCTCTATAATACGGTCTTGCCATCTGTTTTCGAGTTTCTTCTGAAATCTAAGATAGTGGAGTGTTTAATAGTTCAAGTCTACGTATGTTGATTAAATTTTCTGATATATGAGCATAATATCAACATGTTTGACAATTTGAGCTATATATGATTGAAATGTTCTTGAGGCTTAACTAAAATCATCCCAAACTGTTTCTCAATTTTCTATAGTTTTAACGTTGTATTGGGGGTTTGCATTCAGGACAATTGTTCTGGTTTATTTTTCACTGGTTGTTTGATTTTTTTTTTGTTTTAAGTACGGAAACAAAGTCTTGAGAAAAGCTTTGCCTAGTTTTTCGGTCATTAATGTGATGCTTAAAAGGTATATTTTCATTGTGGTTCGCTAGGTTAGAAAATATTTTTAATAAAAGTTAGATTTTTCTTTATGCATTTTTTTGGCATCAGATTGTATTTAACTCTATTTTACCCACACGAACAACCACACCAACCACACAACACACACACAACATTCCCCACCCCACACACACCGACACGACACCACACCAACCAACACACAACCAAAACAACCACACACACCACAACAAAAAAAAAATGCATATTCATATTGTCTGCTGATCAGAACATGGTTTGTTGTGTATCTCATTTTCTTTCATTGCATTATATAGGCCTTACACTATTTAATGTTTGTTAAACATCACCTCGCTTCTTTAGTTAGATAATGAGCATTGGGTGAGAATAAGAAGCTTTTTTCACTATGTAGCAGAACACCTGCTTTTCGTTTTGGAGACAATGAGACCCAACTCAAAAGAAACTAATAATGATTAATAGTTCATTAGGTTTACTGCTAGTAATATATCGAAAAGTTCTGTTTAGATCACTCGGGGATTTGTTGTTTCTTACTGTCGATATCCTCATTATTTATCCCAGTGGAAAATGTTCCTATGTGCGCAGTGGTAAAGTATATTCTCGTGTTTACAATTTGAAGTCTACCGAATATTCTACCTTTATATCCTACGCTCTTTCTTGTAAACTAAAATTTGCTCCATTTATTTATCTCATAATTTACTGACTATCGTAAATTCCTCGGCTACCATAACTCCAAAATTGAATTCTCGACGACGTGATAGTATTTCTGATTTCAATACTTTATATTCTTTCTGCCATTTTACTAAATTATCAACTCGCACTTTTATTTTTACTCTTTCACTCACTCTTTCTTCCAGCGGGACTACTTCAGGTCTTAACTTCTATTACAGCTAAACTATTAGCTCAAATCATTGTCTCTAGATCAACTTTATTCACTAACGGAACTATTCTCCTTTTTCATATCCTTCTAATATTTTTATGACTAATATTGTAATTCCTTCTAAACATGATATCTGTTCTATCTGGGCTTAATACTATGAGGGTATACGGTGGTGAAGTTATTCCTTCTGTGATTCTCATAAACGTGGGCTTTCGGGCTTGAAACCTGCCTTGATTAACCGTTTCGACTCTGCCTACCAAATTGAATATTTATTCACTGCCGAAGGTGTGCACTATTTCAACCTATAACAGAATTGATAACCATCTTGCAGACTTAGGAATGTAAATAATTTATCTTTCTATCGCGGTTGCTTTTCACTTATCTTCTGATGTCTCTAATTCTCTTTAATTATTTTCCTATCGCTATGTTTTGAATTATTCTTCCTGTATACTTAATATATTTAGATTATCTCCCAATATTCCTTCTTTTTATTGATTGATCTGCTATCCTTCTGTTGGGTATAAAAAAATTTATTTAAATGTATCCCCTTCTCTGTAAATTATTCTTTAACCTTCTTCTTAAAAAGTTTAACTTTCTATTCTTTCTCTTTAATAAAGGCAGTGTGAGAATTGTAAATTATGGTATATTCTGATGGTAAAACAATATTTTTTCCTTTCTTTAATTATTTCCTATACTTCTTTTTATATTATCTTGTAACATCTTCTCTTTAATAATCTTGCATAATTCTTACTCTATCAATTATCTCTTCCTTCCTCTTTCGTTATCTCTATCCTTCTCTTTGACTGATCTTTCCTATCCTTCTCTTTTAATTATTCTTTCCTATCCCTCCTTCAATTATCGTCCTATCCGTCCGGTTTTAGTATATTTAATCTTTCTATCTCGCATCAATGGGATTTATCTTCATTTCCTTGCTTCTTAATTTATGCTTCCTATCCTTCTCTAATTAGATATAAGCTATACCTATGCCTTGTTATTATTATCTTTCTATCCCTATTCTTTGAATCATTTTAATACCAAATATCTCTTCTTTTTTGAAACACTTATCTTCCTGTCCTTCTTGTTTAATTATCTTCCTATCACAATTCTTTTTAATATCTTTGCGTATCACGTTTCCTTTAATTATCAAATCAACAATGTGATGCGCGTGCTATACCTCAGTTCTTTCTTAAATTGTGAATAGCCTCTCTTAATTGGAAGATTTTCTACAGAGATAAAAGATTAAGTTAAAAAAAAAAAAGAGAAAGAAAGTAAAAAAAAGCTCAACTGAATAATAAACCTTCCTTTCCAATGACCTCTGATTCTGTTCGAATTTTCGATGGAATTTGTGTTTGTTGTGGCAAGCTGCCGAACTTATAATTGCGATATATCTTTCAGAGTAGTCTGACTAACCCAATTTTGATGGTGGCTTTCCTGAGTGAGCGTTCCCTCTTTCTATCTAATTCTTTAGTTTTTTTTAAGCTTTCTCTTGATTTTCCCTTTCTCTCTGGTCGATCACTTATCAGAGTGATTGCAATTAATTAAAATAAGTGATGATCTTAAAGGGTAAATTAATTAAGGTTTCTTCATTTTTTGTACGCAATGCTACCATTCGCGGACATAAAAAGAGGAAAACCAAAAGAAACATACTCATCACAACAAAATGAGAATAGATTAACAATCCCTACAGTTAAGGAACACAAGCTTTCGTTCGACCTCCTACTTGGGCCTAACGGCAATTTTCCCCTTAGGTGGGCGCAACGTGGGACTTATAGAGTGGAAGAGTTTGAATCTTAGGGGAATAAAATGAGGAATGAAGCATAAGTGGGAGTATCCACAAGAGATCCAAGATGGGCTGCCGAAAGAAGTAAGGCACACAACGGGGGGGGATTGATCCTTGGAGTCTCCCAATATAGCGACAATATTTCATGGATAGTAGCACCCTCTTGAATGTACCAGTGGGCGAACGCAGCGGTGAGAGGAATGCGAGAGGTCAATTCTCGTTCGAGCATCCTGCCTTTGTTAATACTTTCTTTAGTCCATGCGCGGTGGTTGCAATGATCACAAATGCTATTAAAAACGAGGTAAATAATTCTTTTAGTCTTCTGTAATTCAATTTCATTTTGAATAGCAGTTCGCACTCAAACTAAAGAAAGTACCTGAATTTGCTAGAGAGAGAATGGCCGTTAGAGAATCGAAGCTAGGCTCTATCTACGTAAACTGACTACTACTACTACTACTTACTACGTACTACTAGAACTACTAACTACATACGTTAGTAGACTGGAGACTAACCGACGAAGAAGAATGGAAACATACGTACTAGTAGTATCAATATCTCTGACTACTAGTTACATATACAATACTGGAAGAGAAATAAAACTAACTACTACTGGATCTCTTTTACTATAACTATATCAATAACGTAAAATCTAAAAGTGCCACTACGTGAATAGTATTGATGACTGACATTTGTTTCACACAAGAAGAGATCGTTCTGAAAAATACAACTTCAAAAACCCTTATTCCTAGTGTCCTTCTCTTCTGGTGCGTATTAAATCCCTGGTCCACGTGATCCTCTTATGTGAAGATGACAAAACAGCACTAAAAAATAAGTCAATTCTAAGTTAGATCAGAATAGGAATAAGTTTCTCGTATTCAGAGAGCTTTCCTTAATTGGAAATTTCCGTTTTTAAGTTCTGTAAAGTAATAATTAGTCCTGCCATGCTTAATATTTCTTCATTTACATATCATCTTTCACTGACCTCAAATAAACATATTTCGTTTAGATAATATTATGTTATGTTCTTCAAAACGTTCCTTTAATTCTAATTACATCAAATGTTTTATAATTTATTTCCTTGTTCGATATGGATAATATTCGTAGGCGGTAATATATGTGTTGCCTATTATTTTTCATCTCTCTACCATACAGCTTGTATATTAAATAATGTGTGAATATTTATATGTCTTCACCCAAATGATTACATAGAGATCTTTCCTGCTCTTACTCAAAACTTTTTTGACACATAGTCCAAATTGTTGATATTTAATATTTCTTCTTCTCTTTTTTTTGGAGATCAGTATTCGTTTATATTTTTCTATAAGGATAGGGCTACATATCCTCTTCTAAAACTCATTAGATCCTATTACCACTTCTCTTCATCTAAATTGATTGTAAATATATACATGCCTGACCCTTTTTTTATTCACACTGAGCTCTAGTCTCATTCTCATTATGCGCGCGAAAGTATATCAGATCTTACTAGAGGGATCACTAGGCATGATCTCCTCTTGATAGAAATACAGTAATTTCAGACTAAGTAATTACTTATCTCCACTTGGGTACTGATATCCCGTAAACTGAGGAACTGGTATAGACCCAGCTGCCCCTTTCTCCTTCTCCTCCTCCCCCTCCTTTATCTTTGATTTTGTAAAATTTTGCCAAATTTTTATTTCTGGTCGAAATTTGATTCCTCGTAATCGTATTTCCCATTTATATATCATAATAAAATAAGAGTGTACTATATATATTATAATATTATTAATATTATATATACGTATTGATATATTGATTTTGGACTTGTGAGAAGGGTAATTTTGAAGTATTTATTCTTAAATTAAAAATTACTAGATGATTTAATAGATATAATAAGATAAATTATAATATATCTAATATATTATAAACATTATAATATACTATTTCATTTTCTTATTTTAATTAATAAAACAAACCTTTTAAATAACAGAGATGATTAAGATAGAGTCTGATAGATAATAGATAGATAGATATAGATTAGATTAGGATAGATAGATAGATAATAGTAATTAATATAAATAGATATGAAGATAAATAGATAGATCATATTAGATAGATAGTATATTAGATAGATAGATAGATAATATAGATAGTAAAGTATAAGATAACTGAGGAAAGAATAAGATAGATAGATAGATTGGCACTCATTAATCTATAGGAAATTAACTTTACAATGTAAAATGACACACTTACAATGCAAAATGCAGTTATAAAAAATGAAAAAATTGAAGAAGTTATGATCAAACCTGAAAGTACCTTTCTAATTAAAACATACAAATTTATATACAATATATGTACAAATAATATATTTAGTATATATTATAATGATAAGTATAATAATTATATATTATTAATTTATATTTATATATTATTAATATATTATTTATATTAATATATTATTAAATTATATATATATATATTAATTTATATATATAAATTAAATTTAATGTATATATATATAAAAAATATATATATATTAATATATAATTATATATATATATAATATAATATATCATATATATATAATATACTAATATATTATATTATATATAACTTATATATTATATATATATTTATATAGTATTATTATATATAATTATTAAATTATTAATATATTATAAATTATATATAGTTATATAGTTTATATACATATATTATATTAATATTATATTATATATTATAATATTATATATATATATATATATTGAATAAGTATTATATTATATAATTAATATATTTAATTTATATAGATATATAATTAATAATATAATATATTATATATAATTATGTTAATATATAATTAATATATATTATAATATATATATTATTATTAATTTATATATATATATAAATATATATATTATATAATATATATATATATTATTAATAATATATTATATTAATAATTATTATATATATTTAAATATATATATAATATATAATATATTATATATATCTAATATATTAATAATATTATATGATATATAAATATATATATATATAATTATAATATATATATAGTAAACCCTACATTACGAATTGTTACATTGAGTATGAAATAAGAAACGTATATAGGGTCCCGTCTCTTTTCAAAAATAATGTTATAGTCAAATTTTTTTTAAAATGTTCATTTATTAAGCGTATTTTTAAACGGGGACAAGGACCCTGCAAGTATTTCAAAACCTTTTAAATTAATTATACGCAATAATATATATATATAATTATATATATATATATATATATATATATTATATATAATTAATATTTATCTAATATATTATATTATATCATTATAATATTATTATATACTATTTATATATATAATATTTATACTATATATTTCTTTTAATCCAACGAAACAATACAACATTTATATTGTATTCACATATATATATTTTAAATATATATTTTATATATTATATATATATATATATAGTTATATGATTTCTTATATATAGTATATATACTTATTAAATATATTATATTATATAAATAATAATATTAATTATATATTTTATAGTATTAATATATATATTAATATATATATAATATATATATATATATATTTATATTCAAAATGATTCTTCATCCGATTCTTCATGAAATTTTATATTTTCATGACGATTTTCCGTACATTTGCAAAATGTTAATTTAATTTCTGTTTTAACATCTCGCCAAAAATGTTGTTATATATTATACTATGAATACAATGAATGGATAGCAATTTTAGATAATATATATATTATATAATTACTATAAATTATATATATATATTATTATATTATAGATATAATAAATATGTAATTTTATTATATATAATTATTAAATAATTATTATTATATATATTATTTATATATTATATATTATATAAATTCGTTTCCACTCCCTGAATGGTCCTGCAAGATTAATATTATTGAATAAGCAAGCTATAAATATGGTGACACTGATCAAAATAAGTGAATATCTATTTTCCATTATTAAAATTTATTATAATATTAATAAACATATTAAGTGACTCTCCCAGTCCTTGTATACCGTGGGCTCCGTATTTACTAAAACTATGTTTAATACTTTGCAGTATTTATTACAAATAATCCATTAACTTATAGTCGAGACACTTAACATCTTAACAACTATAATATCGACGAGTTTTAATTGATTATTTGATTATATAACTACAATATTCAGATCAAACCGACTAATCTGATAATTTTTTTCTAGTACAAAAGCTCGATAATAGCCTATTTCTCATTAGTGTACCTGACGATTACAAGACATATTTCGCTGCATGTCATCAAGCGTACATCCTTCAAACAAACAGTCCTTCAGTCCTGTTTCATATTAAAGATAACATAATATATAATATATATATATATTAATAATATATATATAGTATTATATAATATATATAATTACTATTATAGTAATATTATATATATATATCTAATTATTATAGATATATATAAATAATATATATATTAATATTAATATTATTATATATATTATAAATATTATTATAATATAATATATACTTTATATATATATATATATATATATAAATTATAATAAAGGAAAGAACGTAATTAATCAACCTAGTCCATAATAATAAGTAATCTTTTTAAAAACCATGCACTAATATACGATTGAAAATACATTTGCTGAGTGAACTCACTAAGTTCAGAAACTTAACGTTCGGACGTATATTCGCGGTAGAGCTTTTAACCTCAATAGGTTTACTCCTCGACCTATCTCTGGCCTCTCAGAGCCAAACTTTCGAGTCATAATACTGAAGTTGCTTCTCATTCAGGACGATAATAAGATACCTCGAGGAAGAGCCTCATTAATAATTACTTCTGTAATATTAATATATATAATTATATATATATATATATAGATAGTAATATATAATATATATATATATATAATATAATTATAGTAATATATATAATATATTATATTAAATTAATTATATATATATATATATTAATATCTATATTAATATATTATATATATTATATATTAATTTATTTATATAGTATATAATATTATATTTAATATATATATATATATATATAATATTATAATATAATATATTTAATATAATATATATTAATAATTATTATATTATATATTAATATATATATATATTAAATCATTCTTCCTTCACTCTCGTCCTACATACTTTTGCTTCCTTAATTATATATATATATTATTATATTTATATTAATTATTATATAGATAAATATAATTTATAATATATATATATATTTAATATATATAATTATATATGAATATAATATATATATATATAATAACAATTATATATATATATTATATTATATCTTTAATTATAATTATAATAATTTAATATTATATATATTAAGTATATATATTATATTTATCTTATTATTATATTATATTATGATATATATTTATTTTATATTCATTCTTCTTTCACTTCTCTCCTCATGCTTCCTCTCGCTTACCTTAATATATATTAAATATAATAATATATTAATATATTTATTATTATATTATAGATTAGTATATATATATAAATATATAGTATATATGATTAATAATTTTTATTTTAAACTAATTCTTTTGTCTTTTAACATCTTATTATATTCACAAATTTTATCAAGATATTAATTTTTCTCCAAGTTATGCTAACTTCTAAGATTTTTGGAGTTTGTTTAGTTATTAAGTTATGTTAAATTCTCAGTTGCATTATCCTTTAGGTGGTATATTAAAGTATATATATTATATATATACTATGATATATATATGATATATATGGACATTGTAACATCATTTTTCTTCCTCTAAATTTTTTGTGGGAAAAATTGAAGTAAAATTTTAATTATTTTTTATTGCTATCCTTTATGTCACTTATTCGATCACATTGTGTATATGTGCGTGTTTCCAAATGCTTATTTTTTTTTTAAACAATGCAAAGTGAAAATGAATAATTAGAATTTAAAAATTATTAAAATTACATTTAATTATAATGGTATATGAACGTGTAATAAGTCAGGCTTATGTTGAGTTACTCCAATTAGTTTACCTAATTGATTATTAAACTTTAAATATTTCTTTATAATTAGTTAATCTTGTATTTACATCCGTTTGAATGACTTGGCAATCTATATAATTCTTTATGCTATTGGTTTTAAAATAATCAAATAACGTTTATAGTGGTTATAAAAAAATATTATAAAAGATTTAATAAAAAATAACTTTTTCGGTGAAAGATCCTACTGAAAAAGCTTATAATTATATTATATATATATATAGTATATAACATAAATTATATAATATATATTATTAATATTTTATATATATATAGATATATATATATATGATAATTATATATTATTATATATTTATTATATATATTATATTATTATATATATATATATATTATATTATTATATAATGTTATATTATATATTATTTATTATATTAATATATATTTAATATTTATATTATGAAAATTGAAAAATTTTTATCAAATATATTTTTATATTAAAGTTTTCCTATATATTATATATTAGATTATATTATTTAATATATTAAATTAATATTAGATTATTAATATATATATATAATATTATATATATT
The DNA here is from genome assembly GCA_015478945.1 of Trachelipus rathkii. NCBI lineage: Eukaryota > Metazoa > Arthropoda > Malacostraca > Isopoda > Trachelipodidae > Trachelipus > Trachelipus rathkii. The sequence goes on from JABUQX010004715.1 coordinate 39,033, forward strand.
TATATATATATATATATATATTATATATATATTATAAAGTATTAAATATATATATTAATATTAATTATTAATTATATATATATATATATCATATATATATATATAAATATTGTATATATATATATTAATATATGCTGATTTAGTTATACTATTGGCTCTTAACGCGTCATCTCTCCACTATCTTTATTTAAAGCATAATGTTATGACGTTTTCAAATCTATTTCAATCAGCGCTATATCCAAGGCTTACTGAAGTGCACAAAAACGCCATCCGTGCGATTCGAAATAGAGACCTTAAATAGTACTCTGCGTGTTACGCTAGACGCATTGTTCTCTCGAGCAAGCGGCAAGAAGACCGGTACGAGTGTGTAAGTAAGAAAGGAAGAGTGAATATAAAGATAGAGCGAAAGTATTTACTCAAGGACATTCATTATAATATGATGCGGTCAGGTTTAAGGTGTATGCTAAGCTATGAATATATATTATAATATATATATATATATATATATCATTAATATATATAAGTATTATATTATATATATATCTATATATATATAATATATTATTATATATATAAATATATATATATAATTAAATATTAATTATATAGAAAAATTCATATATTATATTAATATATATATTATATATATTAATATATGTTTATATATATAATTATACTATATATAATATATATATATATATATATATTATTACATTAATAATTATATATAATTTATATAGATATATATATAGTTATTATAATATATATATATATTAATATTAATTATATAAATATATATATATAATATAATATATTATTATATATAATATAATATATAATATATATAGAATATATATATATATTTATGATATATTATTTATATATATAATATATATTATTATTATTACTTGTATTATATATATGAATATTATAGAATATATATATATATATAATATATAAATTATGTATTATATATATATATATATTATAATTTCATTAAATTATTATATTATATATATTTAAATAATTATAATTATATAATTCATAAATATATATATTTATTGATATTATAATATATATATTTAAATACATTAAATGTATATTATTATATTTAATATATATATTATAATATATATATATATAATATATATATATATATTATATATTAATATATAATTATATATATAATAATATTAAATATATATAGAATAATATATTATATATGTTTATATATATATATAATATATATATATATATATATTATAAATATATAATTGCATGGAAAATCAATGAGTTCTCTCCGGGCGTTTAGAACCGGCCCTCTCGCATTCGAGAGTCGAGATTCTCTTCTTATATAACTAAGATCTATGAAGGGATGGTTTTAGTACGCAGGGATCTACACAGATAATAAAAAGCCCGCGGTCCAAATCAGGACCAAGGAGGCTTTCAATTATCCGCCGTGCTAAATAGAATAGTTTTTATTTTTTATTTTAATATTAAATTAAGTTTGCACCTCCACGGGCATAGCTCAATTCTAGGAGGGGAACTTTATCTAAAGGTATAATTGCTTACTAGGATTCACGGACAGAGATAATTCGGAACTAACGGGTCCTATTGTGCCCTTGAGTGACTAAAGTCGCCTCTATCTAGATATACTACCACGGGGCTATAGTCACCGGTTATATTTTATCTTTAACACTTTTAATTTAAACACTCACAAATTAATAACACACTGTTAATATTCACTTAAAGAAACTATATGATCACTCAAAATCACAAGTCGCTGTTCTACTAGATCGCACCAGTCGCACTAGTCTCTGTATTTCGCACTATATTTCGCTTATGAAAAATTATCGCACTTTATCGCTCGCATTCATAAATCTTTGGTAATTTGATGTACTCTATCCTAGGTCTATGTGCACTTATGGATTTTAGTGCAATGATATAAGTTCTCTAGTGTGGCCTCTTAGACTAAAAAAGGTTGGCGGACCAAAACGACCACTGGGTCTTATAATTTTAGTTGGATGTGGTTAGTGTAATTAAGAATAAATGAAATCTCGATTAACTCGGTTTAGCAGGAACCCTTGCAGTTCGAAACAAAGAGAGAACACGTTTCCTTGTCCTCCAATTTATAGATCTTTATTTATTATCTTTAAATATATTTTTGAGAGTTAATGTTTTATTTTTGAAAAACTTAGTTTCACTTTTTTCTGAAACTAAACGCCAACTTGTCTTTTGTAAATTTCCAAGTCACTGAAATCTAAACTATGTTATACGTACATAGATTATCTCTTACACTGGATCTTTGGGAAATAAGAGCGGCTGTTGAGTAGTATTGTATTTAAGTAAAATAGAAATATTCGATTACTTAGGTCAGATTATTTTCGCACCTTTTCCTAAGCTAATATCTTAGAGTTCTTAGATCAAGTTTTGTGTACAGGATACTCGCACAACCGAAGTTTGATAAAATCAAATTTGTGGATATAAAATTTCTCCTACATTTTTTATATCAGACATGATTTATGTTTAGAAAAAGCTTAAAAGACTTATAGTTAATTAAATGCCCTAGGCCCATCCCTATGCACCTCTAATGTTATACATCGACTTTGTACCTCCTATAACATAGGAATAGACACCTAAAATCGGATGTTTCTATGGTCTATGATGTGGTGTAGAAAAGGCTAGAAAATGGGTTAGGGTAATAACCGGTGTAGAAGGAAGCAGTCTATCAACTTAATATATACACCAATCGAACTCCGCCGTACCAATAAACCTAGAATATGACACTAAGGATTCGTCGCGTATTCTATAATATAGATCGCACGTGCTAGAAGCTAGAATATATTACCTATATCATATAACCTATAGCCTATATTCTATAACCTATAGCCTATATCCATATAGATATAGCTATAGCCTATAGAACCAATATGACCTTTCTCGGCTGGCGCATCCTTTCTTGAAGTTCTCCTATTTCTTCGCTCTCTCTGTAATCAGTTTTTGCGGTTTCGTTAATAAAGAAAGCCTATTCTGTACCCTAACTAACTGATAACAGTGTAATCATAATTTAATTTCATATAAAAGCTTTGATGTTTTGAAGCAGACGGATCGGATTTTATATTCTTTTAGGTCTTACGAATCTCTGTATGCGAGCTTGCTAAGAAAGAGAACTTCGATAGTTTTTTTTTCTAGAAGAAAAATTATCTCAAAATAATTCGTTTCAAAATCCATTATTTTTTTAAATTTGTTTTTCTCCCTGATTTGGCAATTTTTAGTTTTTGTAAAAAATTATTGTAAAAAATATTTAAATTTTTGAGTCATGTTCGTTCGGACTTATATATTCATTGTTAGTGTTCATATACTAGCAATTTTAAAAAATAAAAAAAAAAAAAAAAAAAAAAAAAAAAAAAAAAAAAAAAAACTGACGCTTTCGAAAACAAACATGTCCTTTCTACAAAAAAAAATAATCATATATATATATATATTATATATATATAATATATATTATATATATAGTATATAATATTATTTATATATAAATTAATATATATATTTAAATTATATATATTATATTTATATATATATTACATATATATATATATATATTATATACATCTTGCACTTTCCAACCTAGGGGGGCAGCTTAAAATTTTATAGAGCTTATAATATATATTATATATATTATAGATATATATATATATATATATACTATATATATATATATATATAATATATAATATAATATATATATTATATAAATAATATATATATATATATAATATATATATATATATAATATATATAATATATATAAGAAGAAGACATAAACTAGAAACATTTTATTATAATTAAATGATTAATATTATAAAAATTATTATTAAAAACATAAATATCAAATTCAATATGCAATAATGGAAAATTCACAATAGACAGTTGCCCAAAATTGATATTATTAGAAATTAATTCCTTTTTCAAGGAAAATTTATCACTTACTGTTGAATAAAATAATCATTAATTGTCAAACTCAAATTTTCTGTTACACTCATCATAGCCAGTCGCGTTAAACCTGTCGTCTTCCATAGGACTCGTAGCAGTCTTGATCCTTCCAGAGTACTGAAGAGCGCCTCTACTTTCTGTGTGCATGATGCGGCCGCATAGTATCAATTCAAATCTTTTTTCGTCACGTAAGAAAGTTCAGTCCCCTTTAAACTTGGGAACAACAAATCTTTTATTCTCACTACTCAGTTTCTTGTTCCTCCAAATTTTGTACCTATATATTCTTGCTTCTTCTTCTATTATCTTCTAAGTGGTAAAAAACTATAAAATGAAGCTCCTTCTTTTCCTTTAAATCTCATCATGTGTTATGAGTAGCATGTGGAAATGATGTAAATATGTCAATGCATAGATATGTCAGTAGAGAACCGTAATTCCAAAGAAAAGACTAAAAAATGACAGATACGAATTATAAATCTTCTCAAAACTCCTGATTTAGTGCTGGACGTTGCTAGCGAGTGCGCTGTTCCTGACCACACAAATCTGTGGTATATAATCAGATCAATCCCAGTTCCGGCGATTTGCATTAGCTTCTTTACACCTCATTGGTGATTTTTTCTTCTCTTTCGATGGCCTCCTACCATTTACCACTAAAGTGTTGAATTGTGCTGCGAGGGTTTGATATACCTAAGGTCTGGACTGCGAGAGCATTTACAACTGGCTCTAACATCACAGAGTACTTGGCGATTCATTATCATAGGGGCCCATGATAAAGGACGATTTCATGCCGCTGATGCAACTGGAAAACCTTGTTTCTTTGGCGGTATTATCTTCAATGAAAAGGTTCTAATGTTTGCATCATTGTACAAATGCTCCTAAACACTTCTGGATAGCACTTGATGTGTTCAGACAGTCTCGGTCTGGCATAGTATTGCGTAGTTTGCATTAATTGTTTCTGCTCAAGACACTCCGCCGAACAAAACGTAATAATGTCCTTTATATTCCCACAGTACTGCAGATTTCTGGTATTGTGTTTCAAATTAGTTACTACTAGATTTAGTTTGTGGAAAGCAATGAAAGAACAAGCTTTTCATACCTTTTCCGTCCCAATATTGCTATGGACACCTCATCGTTTGCCAGACATCGTTAAAGAACAGCCATCGGAAAAACCAAGCCCACGCACTTTCTCGGGATTTAGTCTCGGTCGCCCCTCCCCCCCCCCCTCCCCCTCCCGCCCTACAGGAAAGCTCCTGTTCCACACCACACCCCCTCCCCCCCCCCCCCCTCCCCCCCTCCCCCCCCCCCCCCTGAACAAAATCGTCCATTTTAACCGGGGGGGGGGGGGGGATGGAAAAATTACACAAAACGGACCTTCCTTTTGATATATTATAGCTTGTCTCCCTTTAGTATGTAGAAATGAAGCCATATGATTGTGTAGTCTGTATCTAAACTCTCTCGCAATCGCAAAAAGCAGTGCGTGTTGCTTTGAAAGAGAGTAAACACTTCTTAGTGGGCAGCACTTCCCCTGCCCCCGCCCCTGACGACGTTCCATATAGATATTATATATATATAAACTTATATCAAAGTATAAATATATATATATATATCATATAAAAATATAATATATTATATATATTATTTATGATACCTGTTAATTATATATTATCACTAATTATATCTACTATTTAGTATATATATATTACAGATTTTAAAGAAGATATTAGAGGATGAAGAAGATTATTCCTACAATTAGGTCCATATTAATATTATTATTATTATTATATTATTATTATTTTATTATTATAGTATTATTATTATTATTATTATTATTATTATTATTATTATTATTATTATTATTATTATTATTATTATTATTATTATTATTATTATTATTATTATTATTATTTTATTGATATAATTTATAATTATTATAGATTATTATATTATTATTATCATATTATTATATATTATTAATTATTATGATTATTATAGTATTATTAATTATTAATATATGTCATTATATTATTTTATTATATTAGTATAATTACCTTATAATTATTATTATAATAATATTAATTTAATATATTATTATTATTATTTACCTCATAAGACATAATTTAAAATCTAAAAAATTATTTTAAACACAATCAAATCGATTAAAATTTAAATTGATATTAGTGTTATTGAAAATCTATATGGTATATGCTAATTATATATAATTCTGTTATATTCAAAGTTGAATGATTTCATAAAATGTATATAAATTTAATGGATTTCTTAAATATTAATTTTACACTTAAACCAATGTGATTTATAAACATAAATAGTTAGTCATATAACTTTTTCTTGTGTCATTTTCTTTGATAAAGGTATAGAAAACGTACAAGCTATATAATTGTAACAGTAACTTTAATTTATTAAATTATGTTCTGATTTATATCTTTGATTTCGGTTCTTTTAATAAATAGCCCACTTAAATAATGAATTAGTAATAATAATATGCTGTTTAATTTTGGAAAAATGCACTTATATGCAAAAATGCTCTCTGCGAATTCCTCTTTGATAAAAATAACGACTTATGAACCGGTACAAGTGCTCGAAAAATAAATATTTTTAAAACAATAAAATTTTATATCGTGCTTTACTTTTACATGGACGTTGTGTGTATTCTGTTGAAAAATAATTTCAACCTGATATACCTGATACATAGAACTAGACATGAAGTTTGACACTTTACAACTTCTTATAATAGAAACTTTTCTGACATCCACGGTACAAATTCAAGTTTTACCACCTCATCATTTTCCTTGATGGTAATGGTGAAATACAATATTGTTCAATTGCTTTCAAAGCTATCTAAAGAATTTGCAGTTTAACAGGAAGTCTGTGAAAAAGAATTTTAAAAACAACACAGAATCGAGAACGAAAAAAATTGGCTGATTCTAAAGTAAATAATGCTATGATTTTTTCGCATCAAATGACGAAATGCTGACAAGCGGCCTAAAATGAAAAATAAAGGCGATAAAACAGCTAGTTTCCATTGTGAGAAAAAGGGAGCATAGACTGAAGCTAAATCCTCTTAAATTGCTTAAAATAAAGGAGAAAATATTTCACAAAGTAAGTCAACAAGACTGGTGTTATCTAGCTTATTTTTCCGAAAGTGTTCCGAGCGAGTTTTTGCTTAGAGAGGCAAATAAAGTATATAATAAAATGGCAATATATTTAATGATGAAAATGCAGTGAATAATGATTTAGACTCTTGCTCCTCATGATAGTAATGCTTTCATGAGCGAAGAACATTGTCTACTTTCTAACTCTTCTTCAGCTTTTCCGTAATCGTAATTACAGATTCGGACCAAAATTAAAATAGGCAAGAATCTCAAATATATAATTTAAAATGCCTTTTGTCATTATTATTTTAAAATTTTATATATGTTAAAAGTTATTTTAGATAGTGTTAAAGCTCCACATTATATCAGTATCCGTGACCTCAAAAATATTATATATATTATATATATATATATATATATTATATATATATAATATAATATAATATAATATATATAAATATATATATATATATATAAATATAATAATATAATATATATATATATATATATATAATAGATGAAGTAGAATATATTACGATTGATATGTACGATATAGGAATAATATATATAATATATATATATATATATACTATATATATATATTATATAGATATATATATATATATATATATATATGATATATATTATATATATACTATATATATTATATATATAATATATAATATATATATAGTAGTATATATATATATATATATATAATACGTATATATAATATAATATAGTATAGGTATACTATATTAAAATCTTGTGGGAAAAGACAAGTCTAATATGCTGAGACCCGATACACGCATGTGTAAATTGCAAAATGAAAATTCCAAAATACTGATTACAGAGTTTAAAATGTCAAGAGAGAGAGAGAGAGAGAGAGAGAGAGTAGATTAGAGAGAGAGAGTGAGAGAGAGAGAGAAGAGAGATGAGAAAGAGAAGCAGATGAGAGCAGAGAGAGAGAGAGAGAGAGAGCAGAAGAGAGAGATGAAAGAAGCAGAGGAGAGTAGAGAGAGAAAGAGAGAAGAGAGAGAGAGACGAGAGAGAAGAAGAGAGAGAGAGAAAAGAGACAGAGAGAGAGGAGAGCAGAGAGAGATGAAGAAGAGAGAGGAAGAGAGAGAGAGAGTAGAGAGAGAGAGAGAAGAGAGAGAGAGAGAGAGAGAAGAGAGAGGAGAGAATGATAGAAAGATTGAAGAAGAGAAGAGAGAGTGCTGAATTAAAGGAAGGAAGAGACTGTTGAAAGAAGAGTCATGAAGACTAAAGCGTGTTTCACAGGAAGAGAAGTTTCTCTTCAATAAGTTATATAGTAAAGTGAGCAATCGATCAACGTGAGAGAGAGAGAGAATAGAGAGAAGAGAGAGAGAGAGAGAGGAGAGAGAGAGAGAGATAAGAGAGAGAGAGATAAGAGAGATGAGAGAAGAGAAGAGAGAGAGAGAATTTATATGTGGAAAAGCCTAGAATAATCACTATCAAGGAAGTGTAATGTCTAACCCTTCCAGATATTGATGCCTTTCTCATGCGGAGAAAATACGACGATACCTATTTAAGCAGCAAAGAAAGATAGTGGTGATGTAAAGAATTATTTGTAGTTGTCTCAGATACACACAACCCATAGAAGAAGTAATTATGAGAGGAAATATTGTGATCTTCAAGAAATCCCAAAAATTGAAATACCAAGAAAGTTACAAGATAGTTTGATTGTATCTTTGTATGTCTTGAGACATTGCAATTGGTATGTCCAGTTATGCCAAGAACATACTTGAAAGAATAAAGCTTATCCATTGGAAACAGCCATGTTTTCTTTACCTCAAAAAATTATGTCCTACAAAATATCGAGTTTAGTGGCTCCTAAGTAATCACCTACTTAATATCGTCCCCTCACATCACTATCCATTTTGTGGTGATTAGTGAGTCTTCTTTCAAATTGATCCATCGGCATTAATAAAATATAAGAAAACAAGTTAGCGTGATAAATATATATACATTCTTATTTGATAAAATAATAATTGTTTAAAGATAAAATGATTACCGTCTTGCATACTTCATTGGTTTTGAAGCGAGATTAAAAAGAAGTTTTTTCACGATCAGTCCTACTCACAAATTCACTTGGTCAAAATATCCAAATAAACAATAATGATAGTAAATTAATTGCAGGAGGAGGTAGCTATCCAAAACAGAAGTTTAGAAATCTAAGTTATACTTTGACTCTATCGATAAAGTTTACGATTGTTCGAGTCACTTGCATTACGTACGTCTAGCCCATACATACTACAAAAGATTCCACTAAAATCCGAATATCAGAAAAAAGATATCTAGCAGAATGAAAAAATAGAATCACTATCTAGACCGTTTCTTACTTAAAATACCATTAGGACCTACCCAGCGCATAGCAGTGCGTGAGGGTTCAAGGCGGCTACAGCCTTCTTCAAACTATAGGAAATCAATAATTTATTAAGAATCAACAAATTGAATATGAAATAATAAATGAATAACAAACATAAAAATCGATTCTGCCTAGAAAAATTCGTCACCCCACTAGAATAAAAAAATGCGACACGTTAGTGTAACAGACTTGAATTTAAAAATTTAGATGTTCAAATCAGTTTAAAGATAGATTCGAAAACATTATAAAAAGCCTTGAATAATACTGGTGTGTTTTTTTTTTTAATTGTATTGAGAACGGGTCCTATTTTTGTGACCCAAGCTAAATGAAAGCAAGATTCCAGAAGTAAGAGGTCAAAGTTGATGGGCAGAGACAAGAATGTTTATTAACGCAGGATTCAAACCAGAAATCCCAAATTTTAAGTTCAGTAAGAACAGATATTCTAACTACAGTATAAAATTGATTATAATATCAGGCATAAATGAATTGGAGGGTTAGGGAATGAGGGATATAAAGGAATTGGTCCACAGTAGAATTTGCACTAAAGTTTGAGCGAAGAGTTTAGCTTTGGTAATAGGTTAAGGGTCGTTTTGAAGAAATAAGGAAAGGGAAAGAAGAAGAAGCCAAGTTCAAGTTCATTTTCTTAAGCAAAATGATAGAAAGAGCAGGAAAAAGTTAACTAGAAAGAGTGTTACATTTTCTGAGAAAAGAGCTTTTAGTATTTTTACGCAATTCCAAAATGAAATATTAGCAGTATGAGTTTCGGATTTTGAAGACGATGATAATTTCCAAAAAGCTTCGTCATTACAATGAATAGCAAGGAAACGAGCATAGTTATGCCAAGTTTTAATTAAAGGCTAAGAAAATGGAATATATACCCAATGTTGAAAAGGATTAGATGAATTTTGCCCTCTGCGAATACCGATGAAGTTAAAAATCAAAGTCATTGAAATCAAGATGTACGATCGCAAGTTCAACGTTCGACAAGCAGCATTTCTGCAGAAGACTTGAAGGGATAGAACATGATAAAGAAATAAAAATGGTCAGAGGAACTCGGAGGAGGGATAGAGTTAGAGTATAATAAGGCAAATGTAAAGAAATTAAAAAAGGTATAGTATGTTGGTGTTTATCTTCCTGACTATCAGGAATACTAATAGAGAACTGCGCAAACTACTCAAGGACGAATAAATGGCAGCTATTAGTTCAGAACACCAAGAAACCAGTGGCAGTGATGAACAGTGAAATCACTAAGAATGATGAATTAAAAAAAAAGACGATGATAGAATGTGTTCTATTTTGTGATTTAAATAATCAAAGAATTTAGGTAGAATTAAAAGATGAATATATAGAACAAGCAGATTTAGTTGTAAATGGGGGGTTGAAATTTAGAAGCCCCCAATTTAATGACACGATGAGAAGAAATAACGTCGCTGCGGGCATTCACACTATAAACGCCTTTGCCTGATAATTAAGGATAGAGATATTAGATGACACAGATTAGGATGTTTTGTCATGTCTCTCCTGTAAATGGGCTTCTGTCAAAATATGGACGAGATGTTGATGATGATGGCGTACGGCAAAGAGGAAATGAGAATAAAAAATGCGAATATTGTAAAAGTTATTGAATAAATAGGACCGTATCCCAGAATGATTCGATGGCTCCTTAGCGACACCTACATTGCTTTCGGAGGACCCAAAAGCATATGTGGTATAAGTAAAGGAGTGAATGAGAACCCTCTCTCATGCCTTCTCGGAGGCTACATGTGCAGATACTATTTTCAAAATTTTCTTGAAACAAGAAGTGGGCAGATGTGTAAGAGCTGTAACGTATGTAGTAGGTGAAGTTAGAGAAACGAAGTGCTTAACAGGCAAGCCTAAATGTTTCCATGTGCTAGGTTGAAAAAGCACACTGGAAAGTGACAACCGTTGACCTCCGAGGGTAAAAAGTGTTCCAGGAGTCCATAACGCTCCATATACGCTATTCCTTGGAAGGTGCCTATATCATATTCCTTTATATATATACCTATATAAATATATATATATATATATATATAGAAGAGTATATATATATATATATATATATATATATATATATATATATATATATATATATATATATATATATATATATATATATATATATATATATATATATATATATATATATATATATATTTACAGTTGTCACCACCACTCACGGGCAGAACCCTATTCAGGGAGGGGGTGTTGCACGCTGTACCCCTCATCCGCTAGCGTAAATTACTCAGATGAGCACAGACGCAAGCTTTAAAGTGAGGGAGATTAAATTCAGCAGGAAACACAGAAGATGGAAGAGAATTCCACAGAACAGAGGTGGGCAGGAAAGAAGGAAGCACTGCAGTGAACTAGCCTGGAGTTACCAATATCTATAAAAACTCGTGCGCAGACGCAGCACCTTGTGCTACGAGGGCGTCGTAAAGGTGGTGGTACGCGAGTGGTAAATTTCCCTCGATCACCTGCCGCTGCGGTACCTATAGAAAAGAGATAGTACGCCCTCGCTAAGATAGAGGGTCAAGTGAACTGGAAAGCACAGAAGAGTTTATAAGCCTTGGCTTTGACTCGACCCTATCCAAAGCCGGGAGTGAAACCAGAGCCCCCCCAGATATGAGAACAGTACTCTATACTGTACAAGGGCGGATGAGACCCTTGTATAGCTAGAGTAACTGAGAAGAGGAAAACAAGTCTCCTCTAAACAGAACTCCCAGTTTCTTTGAGGCCGCCCTAGCAACCGTTGTGATGTGAGGTTCCCAAGACATTTTTTTGTTTATGTTAAGGCCAAGGATGTTTATGTTATTGTCAACAGGAGAGAGAGAGAACCGTCGAGGAAAGAGATAGGGAAAGTTAGAAGGTGTTTTTTAGAGAGGGAGATTTGAAGAAGTTGAGTTTTTTAAAGAATTGAATTTCACAAGGTTGAGACGACCCCAATCGGAAATTCTATCCAGATCAGCGAGAATAGAATCGGAAAGATTAAGACGAGAGGCAATTCTAGAAGTAAATGAGGAAGCAGAACTGAAATGAGCTGAAGAATGAAGGGTCGAGTCATCGGCAAAGGAGTGGATAGAGTTAGATGTGCAGGTGAGACGATCATTAATGGAAGTGTGAATAAAGTAGGAGATAAGACAGAACCCCGAGGAACACCGCTATTGACAGAAAAGAAGAAGAAGTCGCTCCATCAACCACAGCCGATATTGAGCGACTTGAAAGAAAGCTAGACATAAGTAAGCAAAGAGAAGCGGAGGAAAGTCCCCAAAGGAGGGGAGAGCAGTGACGCGTGCCATACCCGGTCAAATGCTTTGATATGTCAAGCGCCACCACGCAAGTCTCCTGTAGTTCCTAAGGAAAACTATAAATCGGTTAAATAGGAAAGTATATCACCAGCTGAACGCCGAAAGCCGTACTGGCGATCGGAAAGAAGAGAGTGAGATTCCAGATGGTCTAAGAAGTGAGAGTTTAGAAGGGTTTCAAAGATCTTAGATAGAATACAGGAAGAGCTATAAAGCGATAGTAAGAGCGGTCAGAGCTGCTTCCTTTTTTCGGAATAGTTGGATACGCGTGCTTCCAACACTGAGAGAAAGTGTTAGTATTGAGACATAGAGAATATAGTTGAACGAGGGGAGGCCAGCCTGGAAGCACACTCCTCAAAAACCTCGGGGAGTGGGAATGCTTATCCGGGCCCCCCGCCTTCCTAACGCTCATAGATCTCAGAAACCCATGAACCTGATCAAATGTAACCACAGTAAAGCGTGTTCACCTGAGAGGTGGAGGAGGAGGACTGCCAGTAGTTGGAGGAAACAGTCAGAGGAAAATAGGAGGCTGAGGGAGATTGGCCTTTTCAGTTGGAGAGTTAGCAAAAAGAGCCATCAGATTGAATAAGAGGAGGAAAGGCAGATTTACAGA
>JABUQX010004716.1:0-5000 GCA_015478945.1 Trachelipus rathkii
CGGTAGCCTTCTTTGGTTCGTTGAGTGTTGAAACGTTTTCCGCAGTATCGGTAAACGCTTTCGCTGTTTTACAAGTACGCCAGCACCAATATATATAAATATATATATATAACCATATAACATATATATATCTATATATATATATATATATATATATATATATCTATATATATATATATATATATATATATATATATATATATATATAGTGGTTGAGTGGTAACACGCTTGGCATACCGTTCGCGAGGGCCCGGGATCTAATCCTGGTAAGTGAAGATTCACTCAAGGAGTTATTTTATCTATACAAATTGAACTGCGGTTTAATTGCAGTATTTACATATATATATATATATATATATATATATATATATATATATATATATATATATATATATATATAATACAAAGAATGTTTAAAAAACAAAAAATATAAACTTGCGCTAAACCATCTAAAAATATTATATAATAAAATATAAATAATAATAATAATATGTAATAATCATATAAAGCAGGGGTGGCCAACCCGTGGCGCATTGGATGAAGAAGTCGCGCATTGCTACGGGCTACTTTTTGGGAGATTTTATATTTTAACTGGGCTACGTCAGCCTATTTCTTACAAATTTATTTAATGAAAACTAAAAATTCATTTTATTTCCAGAAATTTGTTAAATCTGGCAAGATATAAAGAAGTATGTAACAAATATCGCAATGTTATTGCTATTTATAGCAAGTCCATCAGGAAAACCGTTTTGCATTGTTTGTGAAAGTACTCTTTCACATAATAGAAGACATGATTTTAATAGATACTATAAAACACAGCATCAGACTAACATAGAAGAAAAAAATGAAGCTTGTTCTTGCGTCTGAGTCACGAAAAGAATATGTGACTAAGAAAAAGGAAGAAATCAGAAGAAGACAAAATATATTTGCTAAAGTGGGTTGTGAAGACTTGGCGATGACAGAAGCGTCATATGAAATTGCTTTAGCATTGGCGAAAAAAAGAAACCTTTTTCTGGCGGGGAAGAAATTGTTAAGCCTTGTCTCCAAATATTTGAACGACATCTTGGTAATAAAGGTATTGAAAGGAAAGCAGACGAAAGTGCTATATCAAGGCAGACAGTTACGAGACGTATCGAGGAACTCTCTCAGGATGTATTTCAGCAACTGGAAGACCTTGTCCATTCTTGTACTTTCTTTTCTCTAGCTTTTGATGAATCAACGGACATATGTGATGTTGCCCAGTTAAGCATTTTTATAAGAGGAATCGATGATAATTTTAATGTCTTTGAAGAACTTGCCAGTCTGGAGTCATTGCATGGTAAAACAAGAGGATCAGACATATTTGGAAAAGGAAAATCATGCCTAGAAAATCTAAAATTAGATTATAGCAAACTCATTAGTGTGTGTCCTGACGGAGCGCCGTCAATGATAGGTAAAGTCAATGGCAATTTTTAAATCATCCTGTACTACAATATCACTGCATTATACACCAAGAGGCACTGTGTGGAAAAACTTTAAATATGCAGCATGTTATGCTACCGGTTGTTAAATGTGTGAATAAAATTAGAGCAAGAGCATTAAACAGACGAGAATTCAGAAAATACTGTGAATTTGAATACTGTGATTTGGAATATGGTGAACTTGTCCTTCATTGAGAGGTGCGCTGGCTTTCTAAAGGACAGGTTCTGAGTAGATTTTGGTAATTGAAAAATGCTGTTTCTAATTTTTAGAACAGGAAAATGAGCTACCTGATGAAAGAACCCTTTTATTTGACAACAACTGGCTATTTGATTTGGCATTTTTAGTTGATGTTACTAGCCATCTCAATGATCTAAATTTAAAACTACAAGGCATTTCAATTATTTTCAAGTTTAGTCAATAGCATCAGTTCATTTAAAATAAAATTAAAACTGTTCATCTCTCAGTTAGAAAATGAGGATTTGAGTCAATTTCCACACCTGAAAGAGCAGAGTGAATGTGCTCTGGATAATAGCAATTTGACCAAATATATTGAAAAAATCAAGATATTGCAAGGGTCATTTGAAAGTCGTTTTCATGATTTTGCTAAAGAAGAAAACTGCATGCTCGCATTTGTAAACCCATTTTCACTTAGTGAAAAAAAAACGTAATGCAGATGCCTAGTAACATACAAATGGAACTGATTGATTGAAAAACAAATTCATTATTAAAAATTAAATTTGATGAGCTTTTTCCAGATCAAAACAATTCTGACATAATTAATTTCTGGAGTTCATTACCCTGTGAACATTTCCCGGAGCTAAGAATATTTGCAAAAAGTTATATATGTCGTTTTGAAATGACATACAGATGTGAACAAGCATTTTCATCCATGAAATTGATTAAAAGCAAATCAAGGTCGCGAATAAGTGATTCAAATTTGAAGAATTCTCTGCTGCTCTCAGTAACAAATTTAACACCAAACATTGAAAGACTAGCGAAATCCAAACAGGCTCAAAAGTTCCATTAATGGCAAGTAATGTTAATGTGTTGTAATAGATATTGTTTACATAAAATAATTTGATTTTAAATGATTAAAAATTGGCCAGATTATGTCTATTATGAGTTATGGCGCAATCTGAACTCGTCTGTAGAAAAATTTGGCACATGATATGGAAAAGATTATTTTTGATATAAAGGAAATAAATGTTTCATTTAATATCAATTTTAGATACTAACAGATTCAAGTATTTACAAATATGTTTAACTTCCAACTCTTGCTTTGACTCAGCTAGCAGTCAATTTTCTATAATAATTTTTTAAAGGCAAAACTAACATAATTTTAAATTTTCTTTAAAAATACACCTTAAAGAAATATTTTTAGAATAACATTTTAAAATCAAAATAATAGTTTACTATATATATATATATATATATATATATATTTCATAATTATAATAATATATATATATATATATATATATAATAATAATATATATATATAATATATATGTAATAATATATTATATATATATATATATATATATATATAATATATATGTAATATATATATATAACATTGAACTATGTTTAGGTATATATTTAATAATTTTTATAAAAATTTGTATAGTTTTATATAATAATAATAATAATAATAATATATATATATATATATAATATTAAATTTAATAATAATAATAATATATATATATGTAATAATAATAATAATATATATACATAATATATATATATATATATCAATTGGAAAACATAAAAATCCTTTACTCTCTCTCTAGCTGGATTTTGAATCAGGCCTTCGCTGTTGGTCACGAGCTGAAGAAATCCATCATTTAATTTGGGAAAATATTCTTTCAAAAGTTAAATGGTGAATTTCTTTTTGAAAAGCTCGTCGGTCAAGTGGTAAAACACCTGTTATACCAACAGAGAACTCGCGTTCGAAACCAGCAGGAGGGAGTAAAGGATTCTTTATATATATTCCCATATATATATATATATATATATATATATATATATATATATATATATATATATATATATATCTATATATATATATATATATATATATATATATTTATATATATATAAATATATATATATATATATATATATATATATATATATATATGTATGTATATATATATATATATATATATATATATATATATATATATATATATATTATATATATATTGTAGAAGTATAGTAAAACAAAATTTGTATCTTGAACCTTTGAGTACTCTGGACCACAAAATGACATCGACGCTATTTTATCACAGATTTTAACGTCGCTTTTTCTCTACAGGTAAATAATAATAATAATAATAATAATAATAATAATAATAATAATAATAATAATAATAATAATAATAATAATAATAATAATGATTCAAAATTAGTGAAATTACAATTTAATAATTTAATAACTTTTATGTTATATAGTTCAATATTTTACAAATTTATTATACCAATAAATTATATAAAACAAAAAGTAATTTCCATAGGTACTGCAAATGGGGCTACTAATTGCATTTCCAGTGGTTTACTATAGACCCAATAATAATAATGATAATAATAATAATAATAATAATAATAATAATAATAATAATAATAATAATAATAATAATAATAATAATAATAATAATAATAATAATAATAATAATAATAATAATATAATAATAATAATAATATAATAATAATAATAATAATAATAATAATAATAATAATAATAATAATAATAATAATAATAATAACGACAATAATAATAATAATAATAATAATAATAATAATAATAATAATAATAATAATAATAATAATAATAATAATAATAATAATAATAATAATAATAATAATAATAATAATAATAATAATAATAATTAACGATAATAACATGAACAAGTATATTATGTAGCCGAACAGTACCATTTGTGAGTAACTAAAGGAGGGCCTCCATAAAATGCAATTTTGCTGTTTACCTCAAGAAATATGAGCTAGGACGGTCATTAACATGTAAGCATAAACTTATGTTTCAAAATGAATTAAAAGAAAAGAAAAAATAATAATAATAATAATAATAATAATAATAATAATAATAATAATAATAATAATAATAATAATAATAATAATAATAATAATAATAATAATAATAATAATAATAATAATAATAATAATAATAATAATAAAAATAATAATTACTAATGAGAAAAAGAAGAAGAAGAAGAAGAAGAAGAAGAAGAAGACCCTCAATTTAAAATAGAAATAGTTATTAAAAGAACTATAAATAACATTTTAACTTCAAATAAAAATTCACTTGACATGGAAAGCAAGATAACTTTTTACTTTAAATTATTAAATTTGACCAACTTTACCAGAGAAGAGCAAAAATTAAACATAATTGTGGAGGAACGTGTTAAGTCAGAAAAAAAAGTGTAAATGTAAGAAGCTACTGCATGCCGAGACGAGTGTCGTATTTTAATACCCGTGGTCATTGTTCGGAGGATTACATTTATGTTGTGTATTAATTT
>JABUQX010004716.1:12500-20000 GCA_015478945.1 Trachelipus rathkii
GACTTGTATTTGAATTAGTTTCTTATGTACTTTTTTGCGCTGAATCCAAAAATTATATTGATATTTGTCTATAAGGTCCAGTTTTGCCGCCATTCACTTGGAAACTAAAAAATATAATAAAAATTAATATTTCATATATAGGAGAAAATAACTATATCTTTTTATCTTTTTCTTCTTTAATATGATATTCACAGTGTATATATTTGTATATCTGTTCTGTATATGCAAACAGTTTTGTCTCTGTTCACGTGAAAAAATTTCTACTTGCAAGTTTTTTCATGTTTACATGTGAATATTGTCAAAACTGAAATTGACTGACAAAAAACAATATTTTAATGAATTTTATAAAAAAAAATATGTAAGAAGCAGGTATTCTTTGTCATTGGGACATTCTTTGTTAAACCAGTGTAATAATAATAATTTAACATTTCTTGTTCAAACTAACAAAAATAGCCTCAAAAAAGCTGGGAATTCTGTTCGGATTGCGTGAATTTTTTCTTCTGCTCAGATGCTCCAATTATATAAAGGTCTTATTCGCCCTTGTGAATACTGTTCCCACATTTGGGGTGGTTCGGTTCCACCCTCCTTTTGGATAGAGTTGAAGCTAAGGCCTAAGAGGCTTATAAACTGTCCCATACTTTCTATTGACTCCCTTGACCCTCTTTCTGCGTCGTGACGTCGGTGCCTATCTCTTTTTCTATAGGTATTACAACGGCAGATGCTCAGAGAATTGACCTCGCATTCCTCCACCCACCACTGCATCGCCCTCGTAATACAAGAGGTGCCTTGTTCTCTTGAATATTGTGTGAATATTGGAGATTCAAGGATCACTCGTTGTGGTACCTCCCTTCTTTCCAGCCACATCTGTTTTTTGGAACTCCTTGCCTTCTTCTGTTTTTCCAGCTATATCTCCCTCTATTTAAGTCCCGCGTCTGCGCCCACCTGAGAGAATTGCGTTAGGCAAGGGACAGTGTGTGTTTACTTTTAATTTTTTTTTTTCTTTATGTAATTTTTTTTATTTATTTATTTTTTGCTCCCTCCTTTTGAAAAGGGAATTTCACGTGAGTGGTGGTATCATGTAAAAAAAAAAAAAAAAAAAAAAAAAAAAAAAAAAAAAAATATTTAATAATAGTGAAGAGTCATAGAGGTAAATATATATAGATAAATTTATATATACACATTAAATAATATATATATATATATATATATATATATATATATATATATATATATATATATATTAACTAGATTTCCTAGATGTGTGAATTGCTGATTTTGTTTTATCATTTATTTATAGTGGATTTTTTAAATACATTCCTTCCTCTTTGTCAAATTACTATAACGAAATTATGAGGATCACAAAAATATTTGGTAGTGATTTATGATATTATTAATAAGTACGCTACTCAATAAGAAGCGGATTTTCTTACTAAGAAAAAGATAGAGTTTCTGCTCAATGATAATTTTTGATGCAAATGGACTTTAATAATTTTTTTTGTTTATTCCTTTCTAAAAATCTTTGTTATTTGCTAATAAATATATACATAAAGTCTTAATAAAAATTAATATTTATTTTCTCTTTTATTATCATCTTTTATTTTCAATAACCAGAGGTTAATGAATGACGAATTGAATAAGGAAACTGAAATTTTGTCGGCCAACTCGGGCTAAATACCGATATCCCGTTCAGTATCAAGACATTCTACTGCTGCATGAAAAACGGTAGTGGAAAAATTGAAGAGGGTTAGTTAAAAATAATGAGAAATTGAGATATCGTTAGATCCACAATATCGAAAATAAAGATATAGAGAATAGGATTATGATTAATAATCTTGCCTTCTAAAGTCCATAGTCAAAAGTATAGCTAATATATTTTTAAACACTTTCTCCCGTTTCCAAAGTTTAGTCGAAATGATTTATGGACGTCGTAGTCTTCCCAAAAATAATTCATCAAAAATGAATCTGAAAATCTGGGTTATAAATATTTCTTGTCTCTGTTTCAAAGTTTAATCGGAATGAATTTTGGACCTTTCTTCTCTTTTTAAAAAAACAATTCATCATAAATAGGTCTCCAAATCTACGGGTTACAAATATTTCTTAAAGAAGAGTTATCATAATCCATATGGTTTTTTTAAATTGGTTGTCCCTTTTCTTATTATTTGTTTTTGGTACTAATCTACTGGAACCACTTTACGTATTTTGTATAACTCAATTTGAATGGAATTTAGATTTAAGAATTCTCATTCTGTTATGTACTCTTATAATATTTCGGAAAGTCAGAACATTATAATAGATGACACTGTGTCTTATAACGTCTACTCTTCTTCTAATTTTGAAATATTACTCAAAAGCTCGTATATTCTTCCTGTTAAAGTAGAGTCTGCTGTGGAGCTCACAGAAAATAGAAAAAGATTTCCTCTCTTTGGTACTCACTACTTTGGTAATACTCTTTCTACTTGTTCTCAGGAAATATTTACTTGAATTTATAAATTTAGGTTGCTGATACTAACCCTTTTGATAATCACTCCCCTTCTTACCTTAGTTTCGCCTTTCTTTACAAGTTGGGAATCTTACCCAGTGAACACTGTTACTGTTTAAAACTCTCCCAAATTACTCAAATCAGAGAAGTTTATCAGAGGAGAATTTGCTTTCGAATCCAGTAAAGACTCAAACAAAGAATGCTTTGAGCAACCTTTCTCCAATTAGAGGGAGATGCTTTCCTTCTTGGTGAAAAATAGAGAATCAATTTGCTTCATCAGACAGTCCCGTTGGACTCTGTTACTTTAAACATTTTTCTATTAAACTCTCATAGAAGAGCAGTCTTCCTTACATGTATACTAGACCTCTTTATCTGATTGCCACACAAATATTTGGAGATCATTGACGAATGGGTTGAAGATATTCTCAGGCTATACAGAACCCAGTATTTGCAATCTTCTCCTCTTCTTCTTATCAGAAAAAAACAGGCGAAAAATAAAAAGTAGTAGTAGTAGTGAACTACCACAAACTGGGTCTTTGATAATTCCAGATAGATTTCTCCTTCCCTGTATTTCTGAATCCCCTTTCACTGATTGGTGGTGCATACATTTTCTTCGATCGATTTTTCTCTCGGAGTTTTCGCATTTGGATTGAACCAACGTCTCGACCCCTCACTGTTTTCTCCACTGCCCACGGACACTGGCAAATGAGACGCTACCACCAGGAACCACAATTCTTCCTCTGTTTTTAGGTCAGACAATGGAAATAAGCCCTCTCTGGTTTGTTAGGTGTCGTCTGTTTATTATTCATATATTATCCTCATTTTCAGCCAAGGATATTCCTACCTCTATTCTCACTTAATCTAAAGTCTTTAACATCTTAAGAAGACCAAATCTTAAAAATTAAGGCTAGAAAATGTTCTTTCAACACAAAAGAGTGAGTGTCACTTTTCTCAGCTTCAAATAAGTGAAAAAGGCTTATCTGAGGAACCCGTCAAACTAGAGACGATTAAAGGTTTTAAAACACCTCCAGAATGTGTATGATGTCAGCTCTGTCCTAGGGTTTCTTTAACTACTTCAGACACATGATCCCGCAATTTTCAAGCTTGATTACCAACCTCACTCTGTTCCTTAGAAAAAATGCCACTTTTTCTTTTGCAAAGTGAACAACAATCTGCGTGTAGTTTCTTAAGAAATTTTACTTTTAGATCTTGCTCTTCTACCTTTTTACAATATACTAAGCCTTTTCTTATTTAAGTACAGATGCATCTGCTCAATGGTGGAGCTGTCTTGGCCCAACTAGACGAAAATGGGAATGAGAGACCTTTAGCACTTACATCTAAAATGATGAATCAGGGCTAATTGAGCTAGTGTGTCACTGAAAAGAGGAAGCTCTATATCATACGTTCATCACCTTAAATTTAGAACTATCATTTTTGGTTGCCACTTAAGATCTATACAAGTCATTCTCCCTCTTGTTCACCTCTTCGCAAACAATTGACTGGTCCGATTAGAAGATTGGAATCTAAAAATTCGTTTTCATCCCCAGAATTTACATAGTTAAAAGGTAAGCTAAATGTAGTACCCGATTATCTAGTAGGGTCGGAACCCAGTCCCTAATACTGGTCTTACCTTCTTCCAAGAAAAAAAGAAAGAAAAGACTTCTTCTGTTACTCCTTCTTCTAATCTCTATCAAACTTGGATCCTTCTCCTATTGTTCTTGTTCATAATACCATTCTTCTAATGCTTTTCCAGACACTATTAGCTAATGTTCTCTGAAGACATTCCATTTCGTGAACAAAACTTAAATGTCCGAGACTATTAGACATAATCAAGAAGATAGGAATATTCTCCCCTAATCCGGACAGTTGTCTTCCCTCACACTTATTATTAAGGTCTTCTTTATTTGTGTTTCCCCTCCCAACATAGGTATTTGTAGAGATTCCTGATTCACATATACACTGTTATATTTTTGAACAATACTCTACTCACTCTGCTGGTCATCCTGGTGCAGAGACAATAATAGGCACAGAATTAGAAAACTGTACACTTTTTCCTAGATTAGCTACTTACATCTCTTTCTTTTTATAAACAGTGCACTTCCCTGCATCGAGGTTAAAGGTTCTAAACCTCATCAGTTACTATAAACTCCTATCCAACACCTTTCATTCCTTTCATTCCATTCTAGATTTTTATTTAGACACTTTTGGTCCTCTTCTTAGGGTGGCAAAATCACCAGTGCAGGAAATATATTCTTTTCAAGATGCTCTCACCCAGATATTGTGAGATATGTCTAGTTGCCTCGAGAATTGAAAAGTTGTAGCTGAAACTCTGTCATGAGTTTATGCTACATCATTCTGTTCCCAGAAGTAATCATTACCTAGAGCTGCAGAGTTCTGCTCGGAGTTCTTCAAAAAGAGGTTTACCAATGCCGGAATATTAAAAATAGAGAAAGTAGGGGGTATAGAGGGATTATCTACGTCATTTGTTTCTATGAAACGACGATTGGGGAAAATTTGTGCTTTTACGCGAATAACCCCTAAATTCACCTGCTCCTCTATAGGAAATACTATTCATTTATAGTCATTTTTGTATTTAGAAAGATTACCTTATTGCCTTCCTAACTACGTTTCTCTTTTTTGTTAACAAAGCTGCCTTTGAAAAAACCATTTATATGGCTTCAATGTTGAAATAGGCGAAGGAAGGCCGCTTTGCCTATTCCTTTGGCTCATAAAGGTTGGAAAACTTTTAGATAGCTCAACATAACATTTTAAAGCCCCTATCCGTTCTATTTCATATTAATTTGATTATGTTTTGTGTTATTACTGTTAAACAAATTTCGAGATTTATCTAAAAAAACTCTACAAGATATGGGTTTGGACCATATTTAGTTGTCAATATCTTAAAATACAGCAAATATCTTCTTCTTTGTTTGGTTACAAACAAGGAATTCGTACCTCATAATGGACAGCCTCAAGATCCTCCATATTGTGAAAACAGCTAAGAATAATCTTTCATCTTGTTGAAACCGTATGATCCCGCATAGGGTTCGCGGTGAAATCACACTCTGCCCCCGCAACCGACACTCTTGTCGGTTCGTCGTGAGTGGAGGAGACTCTCCAATTGCTACCATCTTCTTGATAATATTCATTTCTGAATATATGTTGAGTTCGAGAACCATATTTGCCCCCCTGCCGCACACCAACAAATTAACAAACACAGCAAACTTAACAAACTGTAAGCTCAACAACCAATAGTGCAACAGTTGTCTCCGTCGATGAACATAGGTCAAAAGAGCACAACAAAACTCCCAACAACAACAACATAACGTGACTCTATTTCCACTGAGTCTTCATGCCTCTTTCTATCCCTCCATCTCAGGAACGTTCCATATACTCAACATCAATAAACAACCAAAGAATTTCCACTCTGATAATTCTTCTTTTACGTATCCTGATCAAGAAAGTTTTGATCCTTTCTTAACTTATCCTCTAAGAAGAAATATTTCCTCATGGATTTCTCCTCAACTATCCTCTCATCTCACACCCACCCTAATTTATCTGTTTCAGAGTTCTCCTCAGCTCTCCACCTCTCTCTGGAAATGTTCTTCTGCTGAACATAGTAGTAGTCCTCCTTCCTTTCCACCAGTCCAGGTAACCATTGAACCTATTAGATATTACAGTGGAGTATCCTAATCAAGGAAACTTCTCCATCTTCCCAGAGGTACTAGAGATAACCAAGGTCAGATCCTTCTTATAAATCCCTCCACTCTGATTCCATGGTTCTCGTGATAACTCTCCTAACTTTGGGTACACAGCCATGCGCCTTAAGTACCTCAACTTCCTCCTAATAATCCTGAATCTCCTTCTTTTCACGCGGGGAAGTGGATCCTGCCACTATCTCTTGGTCCTCCCTATTCCTATATTCGTTCTAGATCTGTTTCTGACATTTTAGACAATTTCCTTCCCGGATGTACCTCGAGAAATACGACCTGAATTACCCCAAAGCTTCCTCAAAGCTTCCTCAAAGCCTTCCCCTAAACTTTCTCCTAAAATTCACTAGTACTCTTGAATACTTTACTCCATTTATTCTCAAGAATATATCCTGTTCGAAATATTTTACATTTCTTTCCGATTCTACTCCTATTTCAGATATTGCCCCTATATCATCTTCTAATATAGTTCCTCAATTTTCTACAGCTACCACAACTACTGGTCTACTTTTCCTCTAGTATGGATCCTGCTACTACTGGAGTTTTCAAACTAAAAGATATTAAAAAGTACATTATATTTTAAAGAACACGAAAATAGATGCTGGTCTACTGCATGCTTGTTCTACAACTTGCTATGTATTGTTTATATGTGTACATAAGTACTATAACTAATGATTCTGTGTTCTTAAAATTCCCTCTTTCTTTTATATTCTATAAGTAAAACTATTTTATGTGATACCTTTATGTATTCCTTTAATTTATTACTTTCTTCTTACTTTTCTTCGTCCAAAAGTAGCGAGACCAATATTTTTAAAAGGTAGTTTTGAAAATAAAAAAAAATTAATATTGGTTTATAGATACATGCCTAAAACCAATTATTAAATGTTGCTTTAGGTGTAACTTACATATATTTACTATAAATGCTTTAGCTGTATTTATGTTTATAATATACAAATTCTTTTTTTCAGATGCCTATCTCTTCTTTCCCTTCCCATTCCCTCAAGCTTTGCTTTCCGCTTTTTATGTTTTAATCTACTCTGCATTAGCTGAGAGTGATGTAGATAAAATCATATTAATAAACCCTGGACATATTATGGATTTTGATAGCAATATGGAGAGGTATTTCTGGCTATTTGGATCTTATTGTGATCTTTAGAAACATTGAAGAGCACCAAATCAACTCCAAAAATTCTAAAATTGACGCAATGAATATAAATGAATCACCACCCTTTTTTAGAAATAAAATATATAATATCAGATCATCCAACAGAACATAACATCGAACGCGGCAATTGTCTCCTTCTTCTTGTC
>JABUQX010004716.1:27500-50000 GCA_015478945.1 Trachelipus rathkii
TTATAAGTGGAATTTAGGGATATTTGCGTAAAAACAATAAATATTCCTCAATCGTCGAGTTTCATAGAAACAAAATGACGTAGATAATCCTATGTACCCCCACTTTCTCTTTCCACCAAACTACTGCTCACTGGCTGGCGAACAGCTATATAATGATTTTTAATATTCCAAGTATTGCAAACCTCATTGAAGAACTCTGAACAGAACTCTGCAGCTCTGTCTGTAGTAAGTACTTCGGGAACAGAATTATGTAGTGTAACTCTATTAAGGAGAGTTTCAGCAACAACCTTTCCATCTCGGGAGGCAACTGGACATATCTCACAATATCTGGTGAGAGCATCCTTGAAAACTAGAATATATTTCGCACCGGTGATTTTACCACTTAAGAAGAGGACCTATAGTGTCTAAATGTACTCTAGAATGGAATGAAAGGAATGAAAGGTAAAGGATAAGGAGTTTTTATATGCAACTTGTGAAATTGAGGTTATTGCTAAAAATTATAACTCTCGATGCTACGGAAGTGGAACACTTTTAGAAAGGAAATCAGGATGTTTAGTAGCTATATCTAAGAATAAATTAGTACAGCTCTGTACTTACTTTATATCATTCATTGAATCAGAATTGCTTCAAGTACCAAAAAAGTATAATTTCATGTCGTTCATAAAATATAACTAGACGTCTATATAAGTATGAATTCTTGCAGGAATCTCTTATATTAATTACCTAATTTTTGAGGCGCGTGAAAACATATAATAAGATAACCTTGAATGATCAAGTGTTAGTCGAAGACAACTGTCTCCGGAATTCAGGTAGATAAATTTATCTATATTTCTTCGATTATGTCTAATAGTCCTCTGGACATTTTATCTCTTTTGTTCGCAAAAAGAATGTCTTCAGAGTAGATACTAATCCCCTTGTGTCTGGAAAAGAAGCCGGAAAGGGATGTATGAGCAAGAATCCAAAAAGGAGAAGGAAATCGTTTTAAGGGAGATTAGAAGATAGTAGTACAGAAGAAGTCTTTTTCTTCTTTGAAAGACGGAGTTAAGATTATTAACCTGGGACAGTGATGGCGACTTAGATAGTCCAGTGATACGATATTCTTAACTTGCCTTTTAAAGTATAATCTCAATTCTCCGGATTGAATCAGACTGCTTTTTTAGATCTTCCACCTTTCTATCTGCACAGTCTAATTGTTATTCTTCTATGACTAGAAAGAGGTGCCAACAAGAGGGGAGATAATGATCAAGTATTACAAGATCTAAAGTGCCGTATCCAAAATGTATCCTAGTTCTTAAATTTTCGTTTACGTGCATGGTATCGATGGCTAGTAAGCTTTCCTTTCCGTGAACATTGTATTTCAATTCTCGCCTTAATAATTTCCATTATATTTGATGTTGATAAGCTATACAGTTTTTTTTTCATTTTCGTCTATACCTTAGCTAAGAAAGCTCTTCAATAACTTACGTTAAGCTATCTAGAAGCATCTGTACTTAATCACAAGATGATAATCCTATTCAAATAGTGAAAAGATAAAGATGCTCAAGATTAATAGTTAAATACTTTCTTTTAAAGGAATCAGTACCGCATGCTTTGGTTGTTTCCATATTTTATTGCCGAAGTAAAATCATGTGAAATTTTCTTCTTAATAGGAACAAGTGTGGGGTTGCGTATGAAGCTGTACTGCTGCGCTTAATTAGTGTGTCTGGATAGTTTTATGGGTTTTTTTTTTTCAATCTATTTTTTACCTTAACTATAACAATAGGTTTCTTAACCTCAGGATATTATCAAAAATTAGTATTCCTTTTCTCCTTGTTAGCTTAATTGTACGTTGTTTTAGTGCTTTCATGTTACATTTTTCTTTTTTTTTTTTTTTATTATTTTTTTTTTTCTTTTTATAATTCTTTTTTTTTACATTTTCCCCTAACTATTATAAGATATTTAAAATTTTATCAGGATTCCAAAAATGTAATTTCTTCTTTGCCCTGTGCTAGTTGTCATGTTATTTTTTTAGTATTATCGGATTTGTATATTGCTTTTATAGAGGATACTGACCTATAATATATAATAATTATATTATATATATATCTATTTCATATTTTTTATTATATCTCTCTCTATTATAATATCTATTCTATCTTATATATCTATTATTTTTATATTATATCTCTATATATATCAAGTACTTATATATGAATATTCAAAAAAGTATTTATCTATATATATATATTACTATATCATTATTATATTATAATATATACTAATATATAGTAATATATATAATATATATAGTAATAATATATATTATATATATATATTATAATTAATAATATATATAAATATATATATATAATATTATTATTTATATATATATAATTATCATATATATATATTTATATATATATTATATGTATATCTTATATATATATATACTTACTAATTATATATTCTATATATTATATATGACATATATACTATATATATATTATAGTAATATATATATAGTATATATATATAATATATATTATATATAATTAATATATTATTAATTAATATAATTAATATATATATATATATACTATTTATATATATATAATATTTTACTATACATACTTTATATATATATATTATATTATGAGTATTATATATTATATTAATTATATATTATATATATATATATATATATTATTATATATATCTACTATATAGTTTATTATTATTAGTATTATATTTATTTATATGTATATTATAATTATATGTTATAACATATCTTCATTACTATAGTATTTATATATAGTATTATATTATATTATATATATATATTATAATTATATATATATATATTTTTATATATATATATATATATATATATATATATATATTATATTTAATATATATAGTTATATATTATATTAAATATATACTATATTATATATTATATATATATATATATATATTATAAATATTATATATATTTTATATATAGTATAGGCCGCTAATACTTTATAGTTATTCCTTATTAAAAGGATGTTACATAAAAAGACATGATATCGAAAAATCACCGAAGCACTTGCTGTGCGTTACATGATATATAATAATTTCTGCAGTTGGTCACGTGTATTATGCTTAAAATTTCCAATAGTATAGGAATGCCTAGGAGTTATGACAAAAAAGGCTTTTTTTTATTTTTCATGCTTACAGAAAATATTTTTTTTATTTTTTTTTTTTAAAGAGAAGTAGACGTTTAATCTTTTGGAATCAGAATAGGAGGGACGTAAGTATCTCTCATCTCGTCGGTTCTTCCTACGCTGAGGCTCGAGGAGACTCTTACTACCTCTTTTCCATCTTTGTCGATTTAATGCTTGGGTATTTCTTCCTTTAGTTAAAGTCAAAATGTTTTTGGCTATAATATCTGGAACGCTCTATATTGTCACCTGGAAATATAATCGAAACATAATCGATATTCATGTTCGTTCGATTATATATCCTAGTGTATAATAATCATCCTTTTGAACAAGAGGTACAATCGTTTATATATATATATATATATATATTATATAATTATATATATATTATATATAATATTATATAAGTTAATATTTATTATTATCTATTATTATATATTATCATTATTGATATTTATATATATATCTTTTTATAACTTTCTATAAATAAATAGTAAGAAAATTAATTTATGTTTTTATATTAGATCTAAAAGAATTAATTGCTATATTTGTATAATATATATATTATAGTATAGGGTCCTATTACTGATTGCTTAGACTTGAGTGGCCTATTAATTTTATTTAGGAAGCAATCGCGATACCCTATAATAAGATAGTGTATGGTATGTATTCTTTCATTTTATAGTAACAATCCATTAATTTGAAATGATTGTTTTTATTTCTAATACCATTAAGTAAAATATGCAATCAAAGTTATCAAAATCAGTAACCTAAAGTTCACAACTCTGTTACCCTATACTCTCTTTCGTAGGCTCCTCGAATTGGTAGTTCTCACTAATGCCTTTTCATTTCCAGCCGCGTTTTCCTCACTAATTGTAACTCTGATCTTCGTCATAGTGAATGGATCATGTGATTGGTATAGATAGCTGCTCAAAACGGGGCAGATGAAATTTATTTCTCTTGCTGGGCAGCGACAATCGCTGAGTAATATAGCTTGAATAACTTTCAGTGAAAAGTACTAACTTCCAGATGCTTATATTGTTAATTCTTTATCTGACTTTTTGAATCCTTCATTGTGACGCTCGGACTGAAGAGTTGAGTTCGGCTCTTGACTGGACTCGGGGTGTGATTTAGCTTTCTTATCATTGTTTTCGTCTTCTAATGTCTAAATATTTTGGTTCTCCTCGCCATTTGCTATTTACTCTTAGCCCCTATGCGTAATTAGTAACTTATAAATACTTCATGCTTTTTTTTATCAAAGTTTATTAATAAGGAAACATGTCTTACCATAGTATATCCGCGCGTTAAAACCGGAGTGAGAAAGTATGTTATATCATAATCATATCTTCAGCAGATAATTGTGTCTAACTAATCCCTGCATTGTTACTATTTGAATACCATATTTGGTGAGTAAGAAACTGTTCTTGTGCGAAACATCACTATAAAATCTAGTCCATTTATCAATTGGGGTATAAAATTAATCTTAAGTTAGTCAACACCTGTACTAACAATGTTTATACAAGTTTCTGCTATAGGCAAGCTTGTCTAGTCAATTATGAACGTTTTAGACCATAAGTAGATACTTTCCATAACTACCACAGTGAAGTCAAATTTCGGATATTTCTCAATATACTAGAGCTATAACTGGATTACTGGTTACATCCGAAGATCCAAACATATATACAAATATTTGAATACATCAAAATACAATAATGGTGGGTTGACTATATATTCAGCAAGGGGATTAAATAGGAGGTGCAATATCAGATCTCACAAGGATTTTCGTTTGGTCTTTCATATCCGGGTTATTGACTATAAACTAACATAACTCAATACTCTTAAATTCAGGGGCGTTCAATAAATATATCCCAAATGTTAGGTTTCAGCTATAATTGCTCTGATGGTATGGAGGCATGTTTCCCGGTTTTCAGAGTTTTTCAGATATCACATCAAATATGGTCCACAGGTTTTCGATATCTTGTATACTCTCTCGTTTTGCTATTCTCTATAACGCGCCAACGACAGAGTTATTTTGCCATATCGAAAATATAAAACAGTAACCACAACAGTCCCTTCTGTTAAGAGAGGTAACTCGTCCCGGTCTTTCGTCGGCACTCTCTGAATTGGTGAGTGTGTCTTGCAGCTTCTTCCAGCGCGTTTCTCTCAGTTCGCCGAATATCGCTTCGTGACATGCTATCTCGTTTCTAGCGAGACATTAGTGACTGGAAGATTCTCTACCGTGCGTCGCGGCGCCCCTCTCTTTCCTTGATAGATCTGGTATACCCTCCGTGTTGGAGTCGCGGGAGGACTTTTCACTGGTATGACGAGTCGTCCTGCTTGAGTAGGAGAATTTTAGACTGCTTGCTGCGTCGACGTGGTGGTCTAGTATATGTTATGAGTCTGCTCTTTATCTGACTGACTCGTAATCGTAGTATCTCAAACGGAGTGGTTTGTCATATTAGTGTTCCTTGCTCATTTCGACTTATGCTACAATTTTGTTGATATCGCGCGCGATAGTCGTTATGGCAGGAATGTGAGTGCAGACATAAATTAACAGTGGATGTCTGTACTAGAAATTATAATGGTAGGTCCGCTTATCGGTGATAGATCTACTATGCCTAAGGTACGTACCGCTATACTAATACTATGGTCAGGCTACGTGATATGGTTCCGGTATGCATGGGTCTTCAGTATTTATATTTTGGCTTCTTTCACGTATAGATTCCCGTACTAGGTGATGTAACTAGCGGTACCTACGCTATTTGTGCCGTTATCTACTCTTACTTGTATGTGGAGTCACTAGCCAGTGAGCTCAGCCTGAGTCTATCAAGTTCCCTGAGCCGTATTATTAGCGCCATCATCCTCCGTTTTATTATGTTAGTAGTGAGGTACCTATATTATAGCCCCTTCATAGTACCCTGCTAGTTAGTGCTATTGATGTCAGTTATTACCTCGACCTTTTTTTATTAATGAGATTTACATGATATATTATATTATAGCCATACGGTACTGTTTCTTTGTCAGGTATACGTCGACTGCTACGCCTTATAGTATATCCCGCGATCTAGGCACCGCTTCGGCCGACGGTATTTTATTTAGAGCGGGCTGCATATATATTGTAATCTGCCTGTTGGAGGTTTTCTACGTCACTTAGACTCACTTTATCCCCACTATGTAGTTGATGCACCGTATCACCCCCGTATCACTTCTCTCTTTATGGTGTCGTCATTAGCTGGCCAGCTTCGGACGGGGCATCTATTATCTATCGCATAGTTTATACCTCATATAATAATATTACGTTGGAGCCGGTACATTGCCCTCAATGCGTATTGCTAGCCTGCCGGTAGTGCGTACCTCGGCCTGTGGGTCGATGTGACAGTATGAGTTAGTGGTGCAAGGTGCGTACTTAGGTTAAATTTATTAAGTAATGCCGTCAGGCCTATTCCGTT
The DNA here is from genome assembly GCA_015478945.1 of Trachelipus rathkii. Lineage (NCBI taxonomy): Eukaryota > Metazoa > Arthropoda > Malacostraca > Isopoda > Trachelipodidae > Trachelipus > Trachelipus rathkii. Next base: position 34,132 of record JABUQX010004716.1, read on the forward strand.
CAGGTCGGTGCGTAAACGCAACTATGAAGGCCCTCCCTCTTGCCTCACATAGCGCCGCGTATCGTCCGCTGCGCATTATATAATATATCATAGACCGCTAGTTTTAGCTGACGCGTTGAATTCGCACGATACAAGTGACATAGTAGGGACTATACGCGAAAGTCGTGTTTGATCTTTTCTGGGCACAAGGGCTTGTTGGCGACATTGAACTGTATTGAATGGCTGTATGCTCGACTGCAGCTGAATCATCACAGGACGTCGGTACAAGTGCCTTTATCTGTGCATGTTGTCTCTAACAGACGCTCTCTCTGGCCACGCCAACGCTCCGCCCAGATAAATGGTACTCGTGATCCAACTAGCTGAAGGGAGTTACTAGCGCGCTCAGAATAATGTTTCCAGGATTCCAGATAGGTCCTGTTGCTTGTATATAGGAAGCCGCAAAGACCTAGTATGACTTCTTTTGTAAACGGCCCCCAGCTGTACCTCTCGACAGACGATACAGCGACCCGCAGAACGACATGACGCTCTTCTCAGATTAGAAAGAATACTCTAATATAATCGCCGAATCGGGCGGCGTTGCGCCGGGTATTCCGCCGCTTTAGCTACGACTCCCCGTGCGCAGTATCCATGGGTCAAGTTCGTAGTCAATTCTACTGCCGGCTCATTAGTCCTGTGGTTCGTGTCATTTGTTCACGGTCTCCTTTCAAGGGTTTGGTTCTATTTCTGATCGCCTAGCTTAGAATTCCCTTACACAAAAACGTCGCCTTAACGGAGCAGGCAATAGCTCGCGTATACTCTAAGGTTCCATTCAGCGAATTTTCTATATTGTCTCCTGGCAGAGGAGTTAGGTGGCGCGGGAGGGCGATCGCTGGCGCCCCCTACCCCTTCCCTAGCTCAAGGGGCCCCCTTGTCTTTTACCGAACCCTTGTGTGATACACACCTCTATCTAACTCCACTGGCATTTATCCTAGACAGTCCTTTATACACTCACCTTATATTTAGAGTCCTTATTAGGAGCGGAGCTGTTAGAGATTTTGATACAGAACTATCACTCACCATACCGTTTTCTCTTCATTATTATCGGATATACAATGGGTCATACTCATTAACCAACTTTAAACTCATCTTGCTATTAACTTTTAATATTTTCATAACCTCGTCTTCGTTAAGGGTTTACCGGCTTGTAAGTAGTGATGGAAATTATTCCCACCTCGTTCATATATCACCGTGTTACCATTTTTATTAGACACTATCCTACGCCGGTTACAAGTTACATATAGCAAAATTTCACGCATGTATATATTACCGGGCTGTTTATTTCCTTGACAATATATCAACTTTGGATTCGCGTTCATCCTCAGTCAAATTTAGCATAAAACTCGACACAATAAAAAAAAAAATTGTTCTTGTAAAATCCTAGTTATAGCGTCTCACATTCGATACATTATTGTATTACATTGCTTATACTCTTAGTCTTCTATTTATTTAACGATTTTCTTGTTTAGGGCAATTTTTATCTTTTGTTCATAAGGATATCTGAATGCAAATATTACGTTTCAAACATTACTATCTATATTATATATATTATAATCTATATCTATTATATATATTACTAAATTATTATATATATATATCTGTTATCTTTCATTATCTCTATCTTATTTATTATATTATATGTTTTATATTATATACACTATATATTATATGATATACCCATATTTATTTACTTCTATATATATTACTATATTATATCTATCTATCAATTCTTATTATCTATCTATTATACTATATCTATTTATATTATTATCTATATATATAATATATATTATCTTTATTATTATTTGGCGGGAATATATATCTATTATATTATATTTATATATATATATTACTTATCTATATTTGTCATTATAATATTTTTAATAAATTATATCTATTATTCTATCTATATTTCTATTATATATATTATAATCTCTCTATCTATATTTATATATATCTCTTCTATATATACTATATTCTATATCTATCTATATATATATACTACTTACTATTATATTCATTTAAGATCCTAGGTTCCCTCAGATATCGTTTCGATAATGTTCGAATGCTTAAAACTCTCGGTCCATGGGTGTACCATAATAGATGTTGGACAGATTAGATTAAGACAAATGATTACCTAAAAGTTTCAGCTCTTGCATTTAGGAGGTGGGTTTTGTATGTCCGCGCATTTGGTCCATGACTGTATTGGGAGAATATTCCCTTCTTTTTCCTCTCCATATATGCCTTTTTGCCATTCTTTCATAGCTTTTGTGGGACCACCTCGTATACTAGGTAGGTAAGGATCAAATAACGGCTCCATTTTAAATGATGGTATTATTTACTCTCTTACTTTAATATCTGAGTACTTCCGTTTGTTTACTACTATCTGGTATATCTATCTTCTTATTCAAGAGTTTTTTAGATGTAAGTATATATTACTTGAAATTACTCGATAGGTCTATTACTGCTCTCCTTTTAATAGGGGGAAAATGGCCGTTTTTGGGAAAAACAAATCATATATTTTTATTAGCTCTTTTGTCCAGGAGTTAATGCCCGTTTATGGCGTTAGTATTTATCTTTCGTGAAAGAAGCATATACTTATCGCATTTTTAAAGGCTGATACCTATGTATGCACTTTAATGTAAAGTATACTTATTTTTGCTTTTCAGGTATAATAGTTAGGGGTCAGTACTAAGATACTTCACCTGAAATTTTAGGTCTTACTTTTCATGGTCCAGGTCTCTATCGGCTAAATTAAGGCATTTTTATTCTTATATACTTATTATACTTTGAATTAACTTGGCTTCTTTAATGCCTGAAACGAATTTCCCGGGAATCGTTTTTTTTACTGAATTCCGACTCTCTCTCTCGGCTCCTGGCTCCTACGACTCAGCCTTCTGAGTCACCGATACTCATTTATTCATATTTAAGAGGTTTAGTGTTTATTTATCGTATCTAGGGTTAATATTCTGGAGGGGGTGGAAGTTATATCATACTCGGTAGGTACCGTAACACTCTCGAAGGAGGGTTAAGGCCTCAGCCCTTCGGGGCTGAGGCCCAATAATCATCAAGCTTAACACCCCTTCCGGCCGGTGTTCCTACATACTCCATGTGTATTCCACACCGCTTCTCTACAGGGGTTACGCATCCTCATTGGGTTTTAGTCTCCGTGAGGTTTAGTAATGTGTTTGGCTCTCATAGTACTACCTCCTTGGATTTAATTCGAAAATCTGTATTTATTTATTATATATTCGTATATATAGAATGTTTATTTAATGTTTAATAAATATATTATTAACTGTAACGTGTTGGAATTAATACTGATTCTCTTATGGTTAGTAGAAGATGTGAGTTTTTTGGTAAGATATTACTTCTAGTGAGTCTTAACTTAGATGATGATGTAGTTAGAAACGTGAGCCTAGGCTTTAAGTTTTTGGATTAGATGTTAAACTGATTCTAAGGTTTAGTTTTCCCTGCTCCGAGAATTTTGCTAATTATCTACGTTTATTCATTAATTTCAATTACACTGAATGTTACATCATAGTACATCTATCTCGAAACGATGTGACACTTTGACTGTATCATAAGATATGTGGTCATATTCATTCAGTTCAAGATGCCTGTTATCCATCTTTGATAGATTGGTCACTTTGTTTTTATAAGTCGGAAATTTTTGTTGATAATAACGGCTTTATCTGTTGCTGAATATTGCGGTTGAAAGGTGGGAACATATCGCGCCTATTCTACTATATTAGACCTTTCTTTTTAAGCTTACTTTATATATCTCCTATTTTGATATAAGTAAGGAATTTTTCGGTATGTTAGCAGGATTATTTCATACTACCCTAGGTATGTTCTACGGTTGCTCTATCTTTGTTACTACTTATATTTCATTCAGTTTTCACTCAGTGTTATGTCATATATCGTTAGCTTTATTCTTTGATGCTAAAATGTTACTTATGTTTGCGTTAAGCATAGTTGGGAGTTTTGCTTGTAGGTTTTCAGTTTCGGGGGGAGGAACAAGAACCTACTTTTTTTGTTAACCATTTCTTTTTCATCTCTCAAAATGTCTACTCAATATCTCACTTGAAGATTCCACCATAACTTCAACTATGACATCATTATACGGCGGGGTGGGTGGGTTTCAGGGGACTGCACTCAGGGGATTCGGGTGGGTTTTTTGTCTTTACTGATTTTATTTCCTGATCTCTATATTTACTGCTTTATAAATCATCGTAATAACTATATTTTACGCTTTTACTTTGACAGGAAAATATATTCGCATATTACCTCTATTGAAGAATTTTCTGATTCACCAACAGGATCGTTTTGTTGAATTTTTATGAAATATGTCATTATTGTGAATTTTGGTACGTGCGTCATCACCGTGACATCCCAAGCGGACTATGTATATTTTAAGTACCGTAGGTTATAATGATGAATTTTTGTTAACAATATTAACGTAGTTGTCTGTAATAAACATTTGTTAGCGGGTTAGCAATTATATATTCGTTTTCAGTCAATGATGATTTACAGGGTTATGCTAATTTTTTTTTTTTAATATATTACTGAATCATTGTATTAATGGTAATATTAATTCATTGATATCCTATGTTTTAGATGATTATGCTTGGAAAAAGTTTTGAAAGTAGGGGATTCACGTTACTTGGTGTACGCAGTGTTAGTTCCCTTTTATACTTTACCCTGCTTTGGTTAAGTGGCGGAATGTGGTTTCGTTCGTAATTTGTTCTTAGTGCTAGTTAGTTTTCCTCTATTATCTTTTTTTTTATTCGCTGTCGCTGCGCGTGCGCTGACTGAGTTGTGTCGACTGTATTTGTCGCTTGTATTCATTATTATTTTCTTTAGTTTTCGTGGTTCATGTTATGTTCGCCCGTCGGTTGTATTAATGGCGGTGACAATAACCGTTGCATTACGGTCTTTTAGCTATCATATTTCCGACTCGGTTAGCCTGTATTATTAACACCAGAGATGGTTATTTTTTTATTTGTGTCTGTTTGTTTATGGTCCGAATATTGACATAATGCTTGCCCGACAGGAACTGTTGACTATTCGCAACATTGCACCAGCTTGGTACTCTGCGTCCAAACTATGGAAGCAATAAAAGGTCATGGAGCGGCAGTGGTTGGTGGGACGAGGGGGTTTGTGATTACTGGTATTTGATTTTGGAGGCCTGATTTTGTATCGTGACTTGCGCCTCCCTGCTCGTTTATTAACTAGTAATCAGTATAACTCATTCTTACAATTTACTTGTAAGTGATTTATTTTTATTGCAGAGAACCTTTATTTTATGTTATCGCTTGTGTGATATGGACTTTGTTTATGTCCTTCACAGTTACATCTTTTTTCGTTGGTTCCTGTATGACTTTTCTACACAACTGCGTTATTTGGGAGATAAACTTTGTTCTTCGTCTAAATAATCTACTGTGTTCTCATTGATTTACTGAGGTATTAACGTTAGCAGGCTGTCTTCTATGGAGTATCATATGCTTACTGGAAAAAGTAATAGTAATTTATGGTTTACACTTTGTTTTTTGGGTATGCTCACATGCTCTCTCGTAGTTTTGTGTTTACTGCAGCTCTGTTGTACTTGGGCCTGGGGAACTTTTGTTACTGTCTACACTATGTCTTTATTTCCGTCGCGTGGATTAGTCTGGTGTTTTACGGTTTGCCTTCATTGTACATTATTTTCTTAGTATTTGGCTTATCTCATGAGGCTATGTTTAGCTTTCAATTTGAACTGGGTCGGACAATACATTGTTACCGGGTCTGTTTAGCGCTTACTGAGGTTGTCGGCCGCTGTGTTAGCTGATCGTGTCTTAATATATAGAGAGATATAATAGATATAATTAATGTAACATGCATTCCTTTTTGTTCTAAATGTTTTACCGAATACATTACTCAAAATGCGACAATTAATCAAATGGGTCGTCTTTATCAACTTCAGTATAACAATGTATACTTGTGGATACTGTTGTACGCGAGATATATGCTTGCAAAAAGATGGTTGATATAGGTCTATCGTTACTCGTCACTCTGCCGGTGCCCTTGTTGCCATGTTGGTTGGAGGTCGGACTTACTGTTTTTGTTAAGTCTGGAACTGTTTTGGGTTTTATACCTGCTTACGTGTTTACAGTTTTTCATCCTTCTTGTGGGGCGTAAGCGTGATGTTCAGACGGGGGTGGTTTGGTTCCATCGTTATGGGCATTTATGAGGTTCTTCAATATTCTCTTGGTAATCATTCATGCTATTGTTTAGCCTTCTATTGTATGGGTGAATTAACCTCCTATCTTGTTGCTGTTAGAACGCTCATATTATCTACGTCCTTTGTGTTTATTGTTATCAGGTGGTCTGCCCTTTTACGAGGAACTTGTGGTGGGGTAACTATGTTGTACTCCTGGCCCTGGGGAATTTGATACCCCCGACTTACATGCCATTCACCGTGACATACCTGCATTAAATCAATAGTATCTCTCATTCTAAGGTCATGGACCGGGTTGGGTAGGGAGGAGCGGTGAGGGGGATCCGGTGCTGTTCTTATTTTATACAGATTATTTATTGATTTAACTCTGCTTTTAAAATTTGATGTAACTATTATACACTTTACTATTAGATTATATTTCTCTTTATTCAAGACCTTATATTTTTCTTTATGTTATGTTTTGGGATATAATCACTTTTTTGTTACTTCTCATCCTTTTATGAGATAAAATTTTGTTATTGTTGCTCTAATTTATATTTGTTTGGGGATTATGTACTTATTTTAGGTATAGGTTTACTGAATAAATTTATTTTGTTTAACAATTTTTACCTCATGTTTCATATATGTAAAAAACTTTGTTTACGTTAGCACTATTATTTTTCGTTACTGGTCTGTCATTTGCATATTTGTGCGGATATATAAGGCTTTAGTGAGGTTTTAACATTTTTTTTGTAGTGCCTAAATGTTACTTTCAGTTTGCTTTTTTGTTTTCTCTCTCTTTTGCCTTTTTTCCTGGCTCTTGTACCTCTAAACTGTAGTCCTAGAATTACATACGCTCTGATCTTCTGTTCTGGTGTAGAGAAAAAGCTTGTGAATATATAGCTCATGTGATAATAGGTTTCACTGCTTTTGCATGGCTTTTACCTCGTGTTGGTGAGACAATTCACAAATGGGTCAGCTGCTTGTGCAAATCATTGTATTTAATTGTTATAAGTTTATATTTGTGTGTAAGTTTGTGTTATCTCGGGTTCTTTCGTCGTTGTTACCATTATGTCTCTTAGTTCATGTTACCGCTATTGTTAGCTTTATTGATGTGTGAAAATTTAATTGAATGTTTCGAGTATATTCTGTTGTATTCAGTATGGATAATTTAAAACCAATGTTATTGTGTATATTCAATTTTTTATTTAAAAAATATATTAACCATTGTTTAAATCATAAATTCATTGTTATGTCTATAGGATATCTTGCTTGTATCAAAGGTTGCGTAATTCATGGTATTACGTATTCCGATAATCTTCGTTATGCTATGTCTATTTATGTTACTTATTATTTCTTCAACTGTTGTTAAGGTGTTGGACTTTTATGTCCTTTATATCGTCTAGTACAGTTTATTTCATTTTGTTTATATGGTGTGGTCAGATTTTGTCCGTATAGTTCATTACTATTTTTCATAGTTTCAGTATGTTTGACTTGACAGTTGGTAAGGGGTTTATTAATGTGGTTAATATAGCTTTTCCGCTGTTGTGGGCTGCTGGGATGCATAGTGGTCGATTGTGATTCATGTTTGTATGGATAGCCAAGGAATGTTGACCTTTGTTTCATACTTGTTATTGTTTTTACCAACACACCTCGATACTCGCAACAGTGGTGTATCTTGGTTTGGCGGGCCTGCTTTGCTAATCAATAGTATTCAATAGATCGTGAGGGATACGATTTGATCCTTGGTAGGGTCGTAGGATGGTTATGTTTGGGCCGTATGGGGTGGTCTATACGTGTTTTTTGTATTCCTTTACTGAATTTACTCTCTTGATATTGAGCGGGTATGTATAAATCATTATCATTATCCTTATAATCATTATATATAAGGTTAATTTAAGATTTATGGCCTTACTTCTGTAATCTAGGAGGTAGATTCATCTAGATCTCATGTATAGGTCAACTATGATTCTACGGATGCCCTTGAGCGCTTATTTAGGGTCTTGGACGATGGTTGAATTGGTGGTTTTTGTATTTTTATATATCTGTATTTTTACTTTCGTCCATTGAGGTAGGTCGGCATTTTGTACATATGGTCTTTTAATCTATAAAAATAATTGTGCCTCTATATTCAATCTACGTTGCATTCTATATAGTCATCAGGATCACGTATCCTATTAGATTACTATATATTACAGCATCAGCGGATTGGATAGGAGGGCTGACTTTGGATTGGTTTTGTTTGCATTTACCTGATTTTCTGATTTTAGGTGTACTGTAAATCACAATGACTACCTTTTATTACTTACTCATAATATATCAAACAAACTCAAATATATCACTTGGTAATCAATAGATCAATGTGCATAAAATTACGATCAATAGATTCTAATAAGATCACTGAGATTGAAGTTGGGGTCTACGGTTAGCTGTGTTATGATTTCTACTGCATTTAACCTGGATTTTATCTGTTTTTAATCGGGTCTATGTTAAAATACATGATCGAATTATCTTTACTAAAATATGACGAATCAATGATCAATAGTTCAATCGATCTCTACTAGATATTTAATCTAGATCACTAGAAAGACTGTAGTCGAGGGCTCAAGTTTGCAGAATTTTACTGGATTTTCTTCTACTGATTTACTAGGCTTTACGGGTCATTGTAATCATCATTGACATAATTTCTCAGTTAAAAAATGATATGTACCTTAGTGAATCTAATTAATGACAATCAATAGATCAAATATCTAGATATCCTCGGAATAGGGTCCATGACGGAGGTCAGTTCGATTTTACTTGATTTACTGATTTCTGCTTTTATATGGGTATGTAAAAACGTTTAAATTTCGTAAGTTCTTCTGTAACATAATAACACCGGTTAGTATCTTTCTTATTTTATTTATTTTATTTTATTTTATTTTCATTAATTCTTTATTTTTTCTTGATATATGGTTTGCCTGAAAACCATTTATATTTTCGAGATCTAACAGCATCTCAATATACATATTCATTACAGGACACCAACATTGTTTTACGTTATGTACGCGAATGTTTATTACTCATTCCGGCACCTATTGGTCGTCATGCACCCAGGTGGAGCTCAGCTTAATCCGGTGCCGTATGCGGGATAACTCTCCCTCTCAGGATTCGCGCTATATCCTAACTCTCTTCTCCTTAGAAATTTCGATCCTGAGATTCTCTGGCTCTCTTTTCCAATCTTTTAGCCTTCTCTACCCCCGATGCCGTTATATACATTCGGATATATATTTTATCCGGGCGGCTGGGGTCCGCATTGTCCCGAGCGGATCCTCCAGCGGGTGTTAGCGTCACTCTCTGTCCTCGTGCGGTATTGGTGTTTACGCTTCACCCCCGGATAGCAGCGCCCCGCTTCTCCCACAGAATTTGGTGTAATACGCGCTTGGTTGCCCACGTATATCATAGGGATCATACTTATCCTTTCTGATATAGATGAGTTACTACTCCTTGCGACTTCAAGCATGGGTTGTCTCGAGTTCGGGCAGAGGCCTATGGAACGCGCGGTTAGTCCGGCAGGAGTCCACGGTGAGCCGAGAGTTTGGCGTTATAACCATGCGAATTTCTCTCTTGGCATGCGGAATCTGTTTTTTTTGCGCACTCTCAGAGGATCGAGCTTCTCTCGTCCCTCTGGAACTCGGGGAGTGTCTTCGTATTTCTTTCTCAGAGGGTTCGTCCTTACTATTCCATTTTCTATCTTCGGTTTAATGGTTTTGTGAATGGTGGCGAAGTGCTCCCGTCTCCCTCCCTTCATCGGTGGGGGACAGCCTATAGGGTATCGGTAATGGCGTGTTGCTCCCACGTTAGCGCGACGCCATCCTTCAGCTCGGTATCAGTTGTCTTTCGGTAGTATTTTGCGGGTATCATTGCGGCCTCATTACCTTGATACACTCCTGCTCCATCCATTCGTTTCGTTCTTGGGAGCGGCCTCTTAACACTTGGGCGTTAGCCTGACATACTTTTGCTCGTTTCGCACTTCTCGTGTGGTGTGGACGGTATCTACCCTATTTACATCTAGACGAGACTCTGAAATTTCTGTGTTGGTGACGAGCCTCGGTGCTTAACACATATGCGTTATAAAATCATACCCCAAGGTTTTTGTCTTGTTGGGCCGTATATCCAGGTTGGAAAGTGTGGTTTGCCTTGTATGTGAGACTGACATGGTGTTAGTTCGGTCAGCACTCGCGCCGGCTCCCTCTCGTTTCCTTCTTCTGTTATCAGACTATACCTTCATGTGTCGTTTTAACAGGTTTGGGATATTATCGTAACTGTCTATGGTCCTTTTGGGAGTTGTCCTATAGAGTTTCGGTCGGTTGTTCGAATTTTTGCTTGTTTATTTACTTCCTATATCTTTTTGCTAAAGGCCATTTTTAATTTTATGAAAATTGAGGGTTTGGTCCTGGCGACGCATTTCTCCTAGCAGAGATATGTGTTGCACGACATCACGTACCAAAAATTGCAAATAAAATTTAAAAGTATAGGAATATGGATTTATTCTTTATCAGCATCCTCCCGGAGAATTGGGTTCGACTTGTAGGGTTTGACGCATGGTATAGCTTTTCTCGGCCCGATATCAAGTTCGATTCGTCTGGAATCATACGCCAAGCACATTTTTATATCAAATCCTAGCCACAAAATTAAGTTTGAATATGGGGCTTCATCGGACGAGTATCGCTCTTAACCTCATCTTTGCACTTTATCCGCCCGTCGACTTTTCCTCCCCCGGTGCGCATTTGATTGGGCTCGCACTTTTTTCTTCGGGCGTTTGGACTTCATTCCTTCTCTCTTTGGCTCTCCCACATCTTCAGGCCCACTGGTTTTACAATCTCCTCTTGTGAGCATTTATCCCCTTCCGTTGGTTGTTGAATTTCTGTGGAGGCCCATGCCTTGCCTGTTCAAAATTTTCTGGTGTGAGCATCATACTTTTCAACATGCCTGAGGTATAAGGTGGACTGGTATATACGATGATACCACACGAAAATCCGTTGCTGGCAAAATGATGTTCTACTTCTTTATAACGAGATAAATATGCATATAGTGTGAGTTGGTTGTGTGGACTAAGGAGATTCTCCTAGGTATCATAACACCCGATGGTCAGAAGTCTTTCGGCTGGAGACGTGGGTTAATAGTATATTTTAAAATATAAAAGATATGTTAACCATTTCATGGATCCTCATTTTTTGATGTTACTGTTGTATCCTGTTTGTTGATAGGACTGTTTGATTCTCTTTGTCTAGATCGAGGCAAAATTGGAACTTCTGATAGCTTCGTCCTTCCCGTCGCTTAATGTGTTGTTGAAGTCCCTTTATGAGTGAACCCTACTCATCGGTAATACCAGTTTACCTCTCTCCTTCTCGTCGCTCTTTTCTAGCAAACTTCGAAAACGTTGGTTCTTCTGTCGGTTTCAGCTCGCTTGTGGTTTTAGAGTTGGAGAGAAGGCTATTCAGGTGTTTTTTGGCGTTTCAATCAGCGTTTTTGGACATGGAGGTGCAAGATGCCTCAAAATGATCCTTTTATAGGTCGCGCTTAATTGGCTATGGACCTGCCACAGTGATACTTCGAATATCTCTTTACGTTTCCCTCTTTTCGACGTGTTAATGCTCCTGGTCAAACATTGGTTCTTGAATATTGGTTAGCACTTATCCGGGTATGGTGTCGGCATTGGATGTTAAATCTTTGGTGCGCGACAAGTTTTTAAATAACATGTATTTTGGATTCCACCTAGGGAGTCCTTCCCTGCTCGAACTTGTCTCTCCTATGGGTCTGGTATGTGAGGGAAGCTTTTATTATTTTCATACGAAAATCAACCATTTGTAATTGTCCCCTTTTCTTACGCCTCCGTTTTTCTTGTCAACTGGGTGTTAAATTGGGATATTCTCACTACAAGAGCGCGCTTTTTAATGATCTTTTCTTTTCATTATTCAGGGCTTTTTTGGAAAGCAGGAAGTTTTGTCTGCTTGACGACTTTTCCATATATGTTTGACAAATATTGTTTCGTTGTATTTATTTCCCTTTAGGCTTTGCAAATTTGCTTTTCCTACGTATACTAAATTTATCACATTTTCTGCAATTGTGGGATCTTAAGTAAGCATGTTTGCTGGTCAGCTCAGTCTAGATTATGTATTCGGAGGATATAAGGTTGTTCACAATGTCAGTCATGTTTGATCATGATTTCGCATACGGCATAGTTAGTCGACGTTTTGCCTTCTTGGAATAAGCTAAAGAATCATATAAAGCTATAGGTACAACCTTTCATACCTCTTCTTCAGCTGCCTTATAACCTTTATGCTCTTCATAGCTTACAAGACTTGAAAGGGAGCCCTGGGGCCTAGGTGGTGTGGTGTGTCTTGGGAGAAATAGGGGGTCGTTGGAGCGCTGATGCTCTGATGCCATGCTGGAGGGCTCTTCGTTAATAATCAGAGCTTGCGTATAATCAACTCTCTCGCTTTTGAGAAGAGATCGTGTCCATGGAGAGGATACGGTCTGAGGATCATTATCCTATCTGCGTATGTTCGGCTGTGCGCCGCGAGCCCAAGGAGGCGTCCGTTGTGGTTTCGCCCGTACCGTCTTCGTGAGATAGGTTTTTTTCCTGCTATTTTTTGGGTGGTGGAAAAATCATTGGTTTCTCGCCTGTTTCTTTCTTTTTTTGTCCTTAATCTAAATATTACGTTACGTTTCTCGGTCCTTTGGCATGTTTTATAGAGGGAGTTTCTCATTTGGAAGCGTTGTGCGCCATAAAGTTTCTAACTGCTGGTCTGTACTTCCCCTACACTGTTGATCCGTTGAGGAGCAATTAATCACCTGCTTAATCTTTCCTTGCCCCTGCTTTGATAGTGGTTTTCTAACATTGCTTAAGGTTCATGGGCGGTCGCTAAAACATTTCTTCATTACATTTTGTAACATCATATTCGTATATTAATTCGTTGTCCATTTTTTCAGTATAAAGTGGTCCTTATATCTTTTATATCAGATAAGTTTCGGCAAGAGCTGGGACCGCCGCCTATATGACCGGTTGTTATATTTTTCTTTTTGGATAGAAGTGGTGCCACCTGCTGGGCCTGAATGGATATGTATTGCTGTCCTCGTATTCCGCCCTGTGGACTTCGGAGGACTGTCTGGGGCTCTTAAGTTTTGCTGGCCCATTTTTTTAGCTCGTATGTCGCCTAAGTTATTTTTGTCCATCATGCGCCTAGCGCCGTGAGGGCAGTCACCGATCGCGCGGCCTGAGCTGTCTCTACAATTATCGTATTTATATTCTCGCCTGGCCATCTGGTGGACAATGTTTCTCGCATCTGTAAACTGGTTTATTATTTCGCAAAAGTTGTCTAGCTTTTAGTGCAGATAACTCATTAAGTAGCTACCTGCTTCATTAGATAGAAGGGAGATAGTAATTACAATCATTTTAATTCCCATACTTTGTTAATGTAACAATATCAATTGGCCTGTTAAAGTCCTAATTATCTTGACCACTGAGTTTCTCTTTTCTACTTTTCCATGTTCTTTTGTGGTTCTATCTATTGGGTACTTTCTATCCTCTATGTGTTTGGATGTGTTCATCAGCTCACGAGCGCTGACAGAACCGACTCGAGGGGATAGTATTTCTCAGTCTAGCCATATATCTTCCGTCTTCACAGTCAACTTTTGTAGTAGGTGTGTCAGTTTTTAAGATAGCTATCGTCTAGAATCCTAGTTACCCCACTATTTTATGCAGCCACGCAGTTAGGGTAAGGTACTTTATTCCTATAGTTATAATTATGAGCTTAGTGCTTGGAAGCTGAGCCTAACTCTTTACCATATACCTTTTTTGTCTATATTTCTTCTCTGCTTTCTTTAACTATTCTTTCTTTGTATATTATTGCGTGGTTCGTATTCAGTAGTGACGAACCGCGCCACTCCCACGTGAACATTTTATGGTATAGTCATGAGTCATTATTAATTATCCTCTCCTCTTACCTCTACCTACTCACTCCCCTACTTATATTAGGTTTATCATCACCTCTCGCTATTGTTTATACTTACTCTATATTGAGCTCTTTAGTATCACCCCGGGTGTTTGCTACCTTACTAAGATTTACCGTCTCCCTTACCTACCTTATACTCACTTAGTGTACTTTTTTCATTTTCTTACCTGATCGTGGCATCTTCATTATCTACCTGATATACGATTAGTCACATTAGTATTCACCCTGGCCTATGTATCTCATTCATTACATTAGTTGTTTTATGGTATTATTATAGTTATTATCTTACTGCTTTTGATTCTTCTTTTCTACTTTTTTTATATTTTCTGGTCTGCGTTTATTTCCTATTTTTGTATCAGATGTACCTATTTCTCGTATATATACCTACTATTATCATTTGAGTGCTCCTTGTCTTTCTTTATCCACTTCGTATATAGAGTAGCCTTTTCGTATCTTACTATTGCTATTCCTTCTACCGGCCGTTTCGTTTCTATGTGACCTTGAGTTACATTATTATATCGCCTATATGGGGTCGGTGCCCTGTTTGGTGGGGTTCCGTTTCCCGGTTGTGGCTTCGCCAGGGAGGTGCCTTCTGCCCACCGTGTTCGGGTTCGGGCCTTGAGTATGGGAGCACAGGTCTAATGGCTCTAATCTTCTCTGAAGATAGGTTATTATTTAAAATTAGAAGGGAAATACACTATAACATTTAAACTGAATAGTCATAATCAATTTAATTAAGGGATCAATAATGAATCAGTGACCATCTAATCCTTTGCCCTCTTGTCATCCTTTTTCCTCGGTCTTGTTTCCGTGGCGTTTGGGCCGTTTGCGTATTTCTTTCTTTTCTTCCTCTCGCCTAGTTTCTGTTTTTGTGCTCTGTAGTGATTTCTTCTTTTTCTGCTTCTTCGTTTCGTTTTTGTCTTTGGGTGTTTCCGTTTTCTCGCCGTTCTGGCTTGCTTTTCGCTTTTTTCGGTTTCTTCTTCTCTTGCCTTTTTTCATTTTCCTTCCGGTGTTTCTCGCGCGTTGTCCGGCAGTTTCTTTTTCTTGTTGTGGTGCTCTTTGTCGCGGCGCTCTCAGGTTTCTGCTCTTTCTTGTTCTCGCAGTGTTGTTGGCGTGCATTCTTGTCGGGTTTCCAGTGCTTTGCTTTTATTCGCTTTTTTTATTTTTTTTTTACCGCCGTTGTCCGCGTCCGGGCCCGCCCTTTCGGGTGTTGCGCCTTCCCCTTTTGTCTCCGCCTTCGCGCTGCGCCTCGCGGGTTTCCCGTGCGGGCGGTTTTTGTGGCCCCGCCGTGGAGCCTTCCGGGTGGGACGGAGGCGCTTGTCCTGGCGTTCTCTTTGCTCTTGTGGCTGGTCCGGCTTGGGCTCAGCGGGTGGTCGTGGGATACGGCGTGGCGTTTTCGCGCTTGCGTCGGGTTTCGCCCGCTCCGCTCTTGCGGCCGCTCGCGGTTCGTGCATAGCGTCTCCGCGCGTTTTCGCCTTTTGGCTTTGCTCCCGCGGGTGACTCCTCGCCCGCTCTGCGCCCCTCCTGCCTCTCGGGCGGTCTGCGCCTTGTTCGTGGCGTTCCTGAGCGCGCCCGTCTCGCGACTCCCGCCCGTTTACTTTGCTGGCTCTCGCGCCGTTGTCTGTGGGTTTCCGGCA
>JABUQX010004716.1:60000-67500 GCA_015478945.1 Trachelipus rathkii
CCGATTTCTCGAAGACGGTTTGAGATATCGTAATGAAACTTTGTATATGTTCTATTGGTATGTTAAACTGATTACCGGTGAGTTTTCAAGTCGCTAGGTTGATTCTAGGGGGTATCTCCCCCCGAGAGCAAGGGTGAAATAAGCGGGTTACGCCGTTTTTGCGGCTTCCAATTCCGAGCGAAGATTAGGCCTAACTGACTAACGCTGTTATTATTATTATTATTATTATTATTATTATTATTATTATTATTATTATTATTATTATTATTATTATTATTATTATTATTATTTATTTTCATTTTATGTTTATTTCTTTTTTTTATTATTCCGCTTGTGCGTTAGCTCCGCCCCTCTCAGCCCAGCGTAACTGCACCCCACAGCACCGACTCTATTTATATATATAATGTATATATATATATATATATATATATATATATATATATATAACTATTATATATACTAACTATATATATATATATATATATATATATATATATATATATATATATATATATATATATATATATATATATATATATATATATATATATATATATAATAACAACATATATATATATAACATATATATATATATCATATATATATATATATAACTAACTATAGCAACATATATATATATATATATATATATATATATATATATATATATATATAACTAGTTCAGTAGTTCTTAACTACAAATAAATTGGCAAATATGGCTCTGAAAATTTTCAACTTCTTCAGCGCTCGTGCTGAACCTCCTGGGGGAAAACATGGACCACAAAGACATGGAAGTGGAAGAGGACGTGTAGATATTAGTTTACGGTGTTTTAATTACAAGTATTAATAAATGTGTTTTTCTTCCTTATAAAAGCATGCTTTTATTATCGCACTAAAGTTTACTTTGCAAATAAATTTAGCGAACATCCACCAGCCGGGCGAAAAGTCGTAGGCGCAAAGGCGCATACATAGGCGCTAGGCGCATTGATGTGACAAAAAATATAGGCGCATAGGCGCTAAGCGCACTAGGTCCGGCGGCATAGGCGCATAGGCGCAGGCACACTCAAAAAAATTATAGGCGCGCCCAGCTCTGCGAACTTTGATATAAATAGCGACTTTCTGATTGGACAACGATATGGTGATGTAAAAGTAATGAAGAAATGTTTTAGAGGTGATTAAGCTGTTGAAAATATCCAGCGGCGTTAGATGTTTATTGCTGTTCACATCCATGTGAAGTACAACACATTAGAAACTTTATGGCACATCGAATGAAACTGTTTTAAATTGCCAAGGCCGACTACTATTTTAATAGGAAAAAAAAAAACAGAAAAGATTTTCCCAGACACAAAATGCAAAACTCTCACGAATGGGCGAAACAAGGTTGGTGGAAAGTTTCGATGGATTGTTACGATCTAATGAAATTTTTAAAGCATTGTTGAAGCTTAAGAAGAGCTTGAATGGATCAAGATATTAAACCTTTTTCGAAAAACATAGATCTTTTCAAGTTTGTAAGCAAAAGCAAGTTTGGTATAAGTTTATTTGTTTATGTCTTTAGCTTTATTCTCAAACACTCTTCCATTATGTATTACATTGCATTCTTCATAATTAGTGACAGCAACTGCTCTTAATCAAATTGAAAATGTGATATTTGTCTAGAAGAATTTGCAAGTAAATTATCAACGAAACATTTTCAAACATATTGGAAGTCGCAACAGAACTTCTGCTTTCCGATAATGAAGAAATAATAATGCCTCTTGTGAGAATTAATTTAAAATGAAAAGAAATAGGGCAATTACAATTTATTTTCTTGATGATTTTTCAAACCAGTTAGAGAACAAGTTCACGAATCATTGATCCATACTTATTAATCTTTGCAAAGTTACTCATTCCATCGATATCTATTCAAAATTTTGCTAACTTTGAAAATAAATTTGATCTGTGCAGTCATATTTAGGCTTAAGGATTTTAGCATTTGCCTCATTCAAAAATTGAACTCCAAAAAAATATTTCTCTACTCTAAAAAGGCTGAAAACACTTTTTCAATTCTAAAGGAGAAGAACTGGCTTTAATGAGTGTTCATCATAGCTTCACAGTATAAACGAAGGAAGCTATCAATCATTTTGCTGTTGAGAGATCAAAATTAAAAAAAATATTATATGAATAAAATGTTATCTATTTTCTTTTTAAATTACTATTAACCCTCGCGATTACTCGTGTATTAAATTTTTCCCACACTTTATTTTTTTTATAAAATTTTTCAAATTTTTTTCTCGTTCCAGTCATTCCTCAGGGACATGTTGAAATATATGTACACAAAATTTCATAACAATTGGTTCAAAAATAAAAAAGTTACTAAGAGGTAAAGTGTGGCGTGGGCAAAAAATGACAATACCGTAAGTGCGTGGTTAAGCTCTTATGAAAATTTCAAACTTATTTTTTGGCTAGATTGATATAAAAATTTGGTTTAGTACGTATCTAGAAATATACCAGCCAAATTTAATCAAATTTCGATGTATAAATATATATTTTCTTTTAATTTTTCAATTTTTTTCTGATTCTGCAAATTTGTGAGGTCGCCAGAAAAACTCAATTTTCAAAAAAAAATTTAAAAATAATAATAACAAGCAAAAATAAACTAAACTCTATAGGACAACTCCAAAAGGACTGAATTACATAATCCGTACCTAAAAACATGAAGTAGTTATGGTGCCATCTGACCGACTACACCTTTTTCTCAAAAACTATTAGAGGTATCGGCCTGAAACTTGGTATATGTTCTATGTATGTGTTAAGCTCGTTACACGCGAAATTTCAAGTTTCTAGGATGTATATAGGGGGTACCTCCCCCCGAGAGCGAACGCAAAATATGTCGCTACGCCCTTTTGAAGCGTCCAAATGAACGAGTTCGGTTAGGCCTAATGATTTCCATTCGAGCCTGATGACGTAATCTCGTCGTAGACGAGATTACGTACCCCTGCTTCCCCCCCGTAAGGGGGGACGGTGCCCCATAAAAATTAAATTGATCGTAGAAGGCTGAAATTTGGATACGAAGAATCGATTCCCGAAGGGAATCGATTCTGAGTCGAAAAACGATTCCTGTAAGGAATCGTTTTTTTACGCACTCCGACTCCGGCTCCGGCTCCGGCTCCGGCTCCAGCTCCGACTCAGCCTCTGAGTCCGATATATATCTATAGAGGTTAGAGTTATCTTATCGGGTTAAAATTTGGAGGGGGTTATATGGTGACGTAACCTCGCCGTAGACGAGGTTACGTCCCCCTGGATCCCTCGAAGGGGGACCCCACCCCCTTAAAAAATCGAAATGTTCGTAGAAGGCTAAAATTTGGAGAGAGGATTCAGAGTGTAATTTCTAGAAAGAGTTGGTATCGGAATCTGAGGAGTTGGCATCGGCACCGGTGCTGGCTCCGGTGCGGTGCCGAGTTAATAAACATTCGTATAACAACAATGTTGGTGTCTTTATATATGTTATTGAATCTGTAGATCTCGAAAATAATGGTTTCAGAACCATCAAGAAAAAAATAAAAATTAAAAAATAAATAAATAAATAAATAAATAAATACATAAAATTTCTTATTCTTTTTTGTTTATAACTTACAAATTTACGTTTTTACATACCCTAAAGCAGTAAATCAGTAAATCAGTAAATCAAACTGCCCTCCTCAGCCCTTCCGTGATCTATTGATCTATTGATCTATTGATTCAAGTCATATTTTTTACTAAAATTGTCATGTTTTACATACCCTAAAGCAGTAAATCAGTAAATCAGTAAATCAAACTGCCCTCCTCAGTCTTTCTGTGATCTATTTATCTATTGATCTATTGATCTATTGATCTATTGATTAGTCATATTTTTAGTAAAATTGTCATGTTTTACATACCCTAAAACAGTAAATCAGTAAATCAGTAAATCAAACAGCCCTCCCCACTCATCTCGTGATCTATTGATCTATTGATCTATTTATCCATTGATCTATTGATTCAAGTTATATTTTTTAGTAAAATTGTCATGTTTTACATACCCTAAATCAGTAAATCAGTAAATCAAACCACCATCCAATCACCCTCCTATCCATCCGTGATCTATTGATCTATGGATCTATTGATCTATTGATCTATTGATTAGAGTCATATTTTTTAGTAAAATTGTCATGTTTTACTTACCCTCAATCAGTAAATCAGTAAATCAAACCACCATCCAACCACTCTCCTGTCCATCCGTGATCTATTGACCTATTGATCTATTGATCTATTGATTCAAGTCATATTTTTTTAGTAAAATTGTAATGTTTTACATACCCTAAATCAGTAAATCAGTAAATCAAACCATCCACCCTACCCTACATACCATCCCACCCTCCCATGATCTATCGATCTATTGATCTATTGATTCAAGTCACATTTCGAGTATCATTTTGGATAAACATAACATAAAAAACAAATTCTTTATACACTGATCAACGAATATATGCTAACATAACAAAGTTTTCACATTAATAAAGCTTACTTAGCATCATCTGAACTATGAATATAATGCACAACGACAAATCTGACACACCTTAAACATGAATAAACTGTTAACGTTAACAAAGTTCCACACTTAACAACAGTAAAGTAACTAACATAGCATAACTTGAACTACGACCTATTCGCACTTTGTCAAGCATATCTCTAGCATAACAATGTTAATTTATATTAACATGGTAATATTTAAAAAAAATTTATCACAACATTGGTTAATTATCATACTGATCAACGATTATACTCTAACCGTCTAACGTAAAAAGTTTCCACATCAATAAAGCTAACATAGCGTAACATGAACTAAGAGAATAATGTACAACGACAAACCTAACACAACTTACACACAAATAAACTGTTAACATTAACAAAGTTCCACACTAACACTGGTAAAGTAACTAACAATGCATGCAAAAACGTAACCTATTTCATACTTTTTTCAAGCATATCTCAAACATATTAACGTTAATCTTACATTGATACAGTAACATTTAGCACAAAA
Organism: Trachelipus rathkii; assembly: GCA_015478945.1. Lineage (NCBI taxonomy): Eukaryota > Metazoa > Arthropoda > Malacostraca > Isopoda > Trachelipodidae > Trachelipus > Trachelipus rathkii. Next base: position 65,039 of record JABUQX010004716.1, read on the forward strand.
AAAATGTATCATAACCTTATCTATGTATCAATACAGGACCAACGATATATGCTTAAACGTAACAAAGTTTTTTACATTATCATAGTAATATTTTAACAAAATTTTTCCATAACCTTACCTAAATATCATAATCCCCAACAAATAATTGCCAAACATAACAAATTTTTATCATAAAAATAACAAAGTTTTTTATCAAACTTTCAAAAAAACTACTGTTTACAATATCTATTTAAAGTGTAATAATCATGAAATTTAAAGCAAGTAGTAAATTCAATAAATCTGTAATTAAGACACCCGTCCCCTACCGCTCCCCCTACCACCCGTCCATACCTTTGATCTATTGATCTAATGATTTCAGGTCCACATATCGGAGTACCATTTCGATTAAACATAGTACAAAAATAAGTTCTTTATTATACTAACCAACGAATATATGCTAACGTACATTGTTTTCACATTAATAAAGCTAACATAGCATTACCAGAAAATAAAGAATATAATGTACAATGACAAAACCTGACACACCATACGTACGAATAAAACTACTAACATTAACCAAAGTTCCATACTTAACAACAGAATGTACCTAACACAGCATACATCTGGGGCTCGTATTGAGTGTTCTGGAAGTTATATCTAGTTTATCCACGTGAATTTTACCATTAACCCACTTTTCAATTTGTGTAGTGTTTTGATATTTTATTCCGTATAACATTAGAACCCGAAATTGATTGTTTTGATAAAAAGTGTGAATAGTTTTTTAATTTTAACTTAAAAAGGGATACATGCTAAAGTAACAGTGATTTCACATACACGAAATATAAAATAGCCTCATATGAACTAAGAAAATAATGTACAATGACAAACCTAACACAACTTTACGCACGAATAAAACTGTTACATTAACAAAGTTCCACACCCAACACCAGTAACAGTAAAGAAACTAACATTGCATACAAAACGTAACCTATTCATACTTTTTCCCAAGCATATCTCTAAAATATACGTTAATTTACATTGACACAGTAATATTTAACAAACATTTTATCATAACCTTGTCTAGTCGCATACAGACCATAGAAGAACTGAAACCAGGAACAAAATTCTATGCATAAATAACATAAAAATAAGTTCTTTGAACTAAATATCATAGTAAATTGTAATAGTTTATGATTTTAAAGCAGTAAATCAGTAAATCAGTTAAATCAAAACCATCAACCCCTCCCCCACCCCTCCTCACATGAACCTTTTGATCTATTCGATCCATTGATCATGTCAACATTTCGAGTATCATTTCGGATAAACAAAACACAAAAATAAGTCTTATATACTAACCATCGAATATATTTTAACTGCTAACGTAGCAACGTTTTTTACATTAATATAGCTAACATAACATCATCACACGAACTAAGAATATAATGTAACAACAAACCTAACCTAAAACACCATACGTACGAATAAACTACTAACGTAAACAAAGAACTTCCGCACTAACAACAGTAAAGTACCTAACACTTCGTACAAACCGTAATCTATTCAAACTTTTTCAAAGATATCTCTAACCATATCAATGTTTAATTTTACATTAAATTCTAATATTTAAAAAAAAATTAGGGGCATAACCCTGTTATCAAATCATCCTACTGAAACGATATAATTGCTAACGTAACAATTTTTTACATCAACTTTGTAATATTTTAACAAAAATTTCATCATAACCTCGTCTAATATCATAATCCCCAAACGAATAATTGCAAACATAACAAAGTTTTTAACAAACATAACAAAAAAACAAAATTTTATCCTGACATAAACATAAAAATATTTCTTTGAATAAAATTATCACAGTAAAGCGTAATAGTTTACTGATTTATAGGAGGATAAATCAGTAAATCAGTAAAGCAAACCACCCATCCCTGCAGTCCCCTTACCCACCACCCGCCTATGATCTATTGAATTATTGATTCAAGTCATATTTCGAGTATCATTTTGGATAAACATAACATAAAAATAAGTTCTTTATATACTGACCTACGAATATATGCTTACGCAACAACATTTTAGCATCAATAAAGCTAACATATCATAACCTTAACTAAGAATATAATGTACAAATGCAACCCTAACATACCTTAGCGTAAGAATAATCCGCTAACATCCTGAAAAAAATTCCACTTATCAAAGGTAAAGTAGCTAAAAGGTCATAGAATGCTCGATATGTTCCCACTTTCCCGCATATCAGCAACAGATAAAGCCGTATTATCTAACAAAATCCCTTAACAAAGTGACCAATCTATCAAAGATATCAGCATCTTGAACTATGAATTGACACTATCTTCATCAAAGTGTCACTCGTTTCGAGTGTAACATCATTTGAATTATGAATAAACGTAGATATTAGCAAAATTCTCGGGCAAACCTAACATTACTCATCAAAAACTTAACCTAGGCTCACGTTT